>JAZHYW010042733.1:0-21326 GCA_037355805.1 Ixodes ricinus | reverse complement strand
ACATTACGTATTGCTGGGATCTAATCGGTAATATAATTCCTCAATATCTAACGAGAACGAGGTATAGGCCTCGGTTGTAGAATGAAGGTCATGGAGACCAGAGACTAGTTCTGAAGAGTTGGCAACTCGGAAAGGTTGGTTTAGACTGATTGAAGTCAGATGCTTTTGTAGAAAAAGAGCAAGATACTGATGTTTGGCGCGTACACAAGTGTGAAGCTAATACGCTTCGAACATTCTCGAGGCGTGTCCGCGGGTCATTCAGTCATCGTCTCTGCCCGATGTCTTCTGCAGCGGCCACCATGCAGCGCAGAATCTTCAACCCAGGCCCCCGACGGACCCTACGCCCGTGTCGTGGACTCCAAGTTCGCTCCTACCGCCCGCAGTCGTCGACGGAGCCAGAGACTGCGGGGCCAGGAACAGAAGCAGGTGCCGGACGGTGCCCCGCCGATCCAGGTAGTCGCAACCCGGATTCGACTGCCGATGGGCGACTTGCAGAAGCTGCCGCCGGAGCTTCTCGTGCAGATCTTTCTGCGATGCGAAGGTGGGTGCATCGAGACCGTGGCGTGTTTTATTTTTTCTTTCTTTACAACGATAGCTGTTACGGGCTCTTCCCAGACCCCCCATAACAATCGATGCCTAGAACTTTGACGCTATCAGAGAGAGATCGAACCAAGACGCCAATTGGATGTCGATTGGACCATGGATTGGACACATCAGCGTTCCGCTGGGTCACGTTCGGTCAAATTAACACAATCAACGCGTCGAAGGACGCTTGGCATCAGCCGCCACGTGACTGTCATGACGTTTTAGGGAGGAAGAGGAGGATATTCGCAGCCCTTGATTACTCTAGGTGCTGTTGGCTGAGTGAGTGAAAAGACGTTTATTGACACTGGTGAATGGAGGAGTGAACTTATTGGCAAGTTTAGATATAGTTGGTTAGGCTGGACATTGGCGATTTACATAACTCCGGTACAGCTGTGGTCCCGCCGTGGAGGAACGACCCCCTTATATGTGCATGTCCAGCCCGGTCTCGCTCAGGTAACTGAGCAGGCCGGACGCGTGCCGCGACGCCCTTGTCCTCCACTCAGGTCTGACGCTCGAGCCACTTCGATATGGCAGCGTAGCTGCCAGAGTAGCGCCACGCTTTTCCTGTGCCGCCTCTCACCGTGATTGGTCACACGCGGTACCATAGCAACGAGCTGAGCTGGCTCGGTTTCCTTAGCAACCGAGTGACTGCTCGTCACGTGACCTCGCAAGAGCCGTGATGTCACCGGTAAGATGGCAGCGCCCAGAGCTGGTGGATACGAGTTTGTTCGGTGCGCGGTAGTCGTAATGTGCCGCTGTCTTGCCGACGATTTCGACTTCTTCGTGCTCTCTGACACAGGTACAACGTCAAGATCTGAAAGAATGAGAACTTTATACCCTTTCTGTGCAAGATCGCTCTGGATAATTAGCACCTGTGCGACAGACATCAGTCATATCGCCGTAGCGGTGCTCGGATTGCAGGATGTGTTCGAGGATCGATAAGACTTCTTGCATGCAATTTTCGCATACTCTAGCCTTGTTTGAACGTTGGAATGTCTGAGAATCGATGCGAATTGTATGCGTCGCATGTTGGACCTTGGGGAAGTTGTTTCTGCCCCAGGTAACCGCGCAATCACAGAAACTTTTAGCGAGGAAGCTCCTGCGATCTTTACGTTTTGTACTACTCAACGATTTTTATGATATAGCTTTTAGGATTACATTTTCGCATTTTCTAGCTTCCTTTGAATCTTGGAATTTTTTGAGAATCGAAACGAAAGGTATGACGTCGTGTGTAGGGCCCAGGGAAGTTGTTTTCAGCCCTGGGTCACCGAATAATCACAGCAACTTTTAAGCGACGAAGCACCTGCGATCTTTGACCTTTTGTACTAATCGACGATTTTACGAATTGACAGTTCTGAAGACTTTGATAAACGTGCTTTCGCTGTTGATAGCTTGCACTTGATCGCAGTGTTTTTGGTTTTTTTTTTCAAGTGACAAGCTGGCGTTTGCTCAAAATGACGTATATGAAGTGACCTGCTCTATAACAATGCATCATCACAGACTATTAAACTTATATGCTCAGAGGTGTGTTCGTCTTTGTAATTAGCAAGTTACAGACAAATATTTTTTACGAGTGTAATATTTATTTTCTGTAGCTAGGCCCGTTTCGTGCTCGTTAATGTCCGTGTGCTATGATGTTATCATCATGTGTGTATGGTTCTAAATATCCTCTTTGCAATGCCTACGAAGGCCAAAATGACGTCAGCCGACCCAGCTCACGCATTTGACACGAAAACTGCGTCACTCGGACGTATGCGCTCGTCAACAATCAATTCGTCGACGAATATTTAAATTCGCGTTCGTGGCCAATGAGTGCACATGTAGTGCACTTGCGAATGCCAAGTTCTATAGGTGTGCCTAAAAAGCACGGTGGAAGATTGGGGTCATCGTACCGGTGCCCTAGCATGTCACGACCGCGTGATTCCACTGTTCTCTTCTGAGTTGAGGATTAAAGCTAAGGAGAAGAAGTTAAAAAATCATTTCATGGCCCCTTTAACACGGGTATGCGTGCTACACCAGATTAAAATATTGACGTTTTGCATGCCGGAAAACTTAAACGACCACTTGGCCTGTCGGGAAGAACACCTCATCTCCGGCGTCCGTCTCTTTTGATGGCGTTAACCATCCTCTGTAGACCCCGTGCTGTCCTTCTTGTTTCAACCCCGTTGACTGTTCATCGCCCAAAACGAGGTTGAGACCGTCGTCGACGTCGCTCATCGCCAGTCGGTGAGAGAATCTCATCTTGAATGAATGATTGGGTCTTGAAGTATGGTGCTAATCATACATTCTCTTACTATGGGGCAGTCGAGCAGCAGTCATGTCCCGAGGCAATCGTCCTGTCGTGGCCGGCGTAATCGGATTTTGTTCCATAGGAGCGATGTCCAGTGCAAGGACGGTTCGTTCGTCCCACGAAGCGGCCGCCATCCCGGCGGCGCGGAAAACCACTCGCCTTGTCCGCGCACCTACGTTGCTTAGCAGCTCTCGTCGCCCGAGACTCCCCGGGCTGCAAATCGTCTCACTTCACTGAAGAAACAGGCACCGCTGCTCCAGAGACCCGTGCCGTACCGCCATCGGAAAGCGTCTTTTAGGTCTTTTACCACCTTTCAATGAACGAATGGATATATCAGTTAGATAGAGGCTGCCGTCCGGCGTCGCTAGCAGTACGGTTGCCATGGCAATCTCCCAGGCCCAAAATGGAGACCACTGTAGGCGCTTCTGACGTCGTGCATCTAGATAATTTTGCGTCGTGTCGCTACTCTGGCAGCTTCGCTGCCATATGAAAGTGGCTCTAGTACCGCATCTGATCGGCATAACACCTACGGGCTCCACATAACAAAAACAAAAATAAAAAGAACATAACTGGCGTTCCACATATATTACCCGATCTACATAAAATATCGACTTGTTCCAGAAGAAATTATGTGGAACGTTAATTTAACTGCAGTTTGGGAACCAGATTAAGAGTGTGCGGCCTCAAGTTTTAGGCGTGACAACATCTACGTGCCGAGTCTCATAAAACGAAACTCATGCCCCCAATGCAACTTATTTATTTGTAAATCACCGGAACAATGGAATGAAATAAGAGTGTCATATGGAACCCTTTCGAAAGTGTGCCCTCTTTTGGAAGACGTAGAATCCCTGCACAATGACAGATACAAGCGCGAACTCGTTGCGTTGGATTGCGCCTCAGCTGCGCGAGCCTTCGTGCAGCTCGAGCACAAGTCGAAGCTACTCGCTTGTGTTATTGGCACGTTCCGCGGTGTCGCTTGTTACGCCATCGTGCAGTGGGCCGGATCTCCTATCAATCGGGACGGGACATTCGAAAGGTATCTATTCACAAGTCGCCGCATCGCCGCGGCCGCACTGCACATGCGAGGAATATCACAAGATGGCGGCGTGGATGACGTCATGTCAGCGTCGGACGTGCTATGATGCGGTAGTGCTTTCACCGTCGTATTTGGTCTGATGAGGTTTATCCATGTTCGACATTTTAGTGATGCGTAAACAATAGAACCAGAGACAGAGGCCCCAACGGTCGATTTTAGGCTCAAGTTTCAACTTGATCACGCGAAATTAGTATACACGGTATTGTCACAATTTGTACATTAGCACCTACGGTGGCATACATGTCTATAATAAAATTTAAAATAAAATCAGAAAAATAAAAAATAAATAATTGAACGACATGTCTGATAGCAACAGCGATTCAACATGTACTGAGCGGCCACTCGGATGTCTCATTGTAAGCGCCGTTTCACACCCCGCCTATACACGGGAGGAGGTATCGTCGTGTTTTCAAACTTGAGCGGTCTACCCGAAGCGCTAAAAAGTGCCACAATTTCACGGAGTCTGAGCTTACTGCGATGAATACTTTATGTGGGCCAAAAAGCACGGTTCCCTTTTTCTCGGGAACGCCCTGCAAATAAAACAAAGGGTGAACCGAGTGCGGCACACCGCAAAGAATTATTTTCGACAGCGCCCAAAAAATTTAAAGCGGTTAGTTCGGAAACGTGTTGCCGTGTGACATTGAGTGTATAAATCTGAAATAAAAATTAAGCCTTTTTTCGTAAATTGTTTGTCACGCTTTAACCTCCTGATTATTCCGGAAGACCTGAAAAAGAATAGACAAAAAAAAATCACTTGTCTCACTTTTTATTCTAGTTAATTTGATATTGACTGACACAATTAGATTGTTAATCTAATAAAAACGGAAAGGCACGTTTAGATTTCATTATTTGAATGAAAATTATCCATCTAGTTTGACCGACTTTCGATTAACCCCATATACGTCCCACTTTCAATATTAAGAAGGGCATGTCAAAATAGTTTCTTTGCAGAAACTTTTCTGAGGACGTCCTAATCCTGAAACCTTATCTCGGAAAGATTAATTTTAGGTTCAGTTCCCCAAGCACACGCAGCGATGGGCAACGTTTATGTGTATGCATGTGGCAGGCCCTTTTTCAAGGCTGTATTCGCAGTTCAACATGAAATGTTTAGATAGGGGAGGATGGTTATGCAGCGATCATGTTGATAGGGGCGGATCTGTTGCCACGATGTTATACATTGAATTAACAATATACAGAGCAGTATACACAGAGAGTTTTGCCGTTCATTAATACGTTTAGTGGCGGAAAATGAGGAGATGCCATTGGCCGAAAGCGGGCTGGGCGTGCTCCAGGGTGTCTTCACGAAATCGAATGTGGCCAACCAGAGGCCGGAAATAATACCCTGGCGGTGGTCGCGAGAAAAAAAATTAAGTGCATTGCGGTCCAAAATTTTGGTGGAAGAGCGTGGCTAACAGAACGATCGACATAACCCGTATACCAGGCGCTGAGGGCCTACGAATCTGCCGTCCGAGCGGCACGTTTCTTACATCTTTTTGCATGATCATTGTCGAAAAAGTACGTTCACCCTTTTTCGGCTACAAAGAGTTACTGCATTTAACCGTTTTGCTTTTATTACATCTGTTTTTCGCTGCTACCGTTAGGGGATTCTTTTTTGGCTTCTGGTTGGCGAAGAGAGCATGCCAAGCGCTTTATCTGCGTCTGGTGCACGCCCTGGCTGTGCCGGCTCTTCCCATTGACCAAACGTTTTCTATACACGGCTCTGACAGTGTACAGAGACATCTAGGAAAGCAGGTGGTATTGATGCTATACTCTGTTAACCAAGGAGGAAAGAAGAAAAAAGAAAATGTGTCTTTGTTTAATTTTTTCTTTAGGTTTGTCAGACTAACAAGGCCAGCATGTCGCCGGTTCAACCATTTTCTAATTTTTGTTTTAAGTCCTCTTTCATAGTCTTCAACTGAGTATTCGAGAAACGTCGTTCGCTGTGGTGGCATTACGGAACTTCGTTAGGTGGCTGACAGGTACAAATGACCCGGTCTGAGCCACAGTTTATCATATACAGTTTGCCCACTGTAGAATAAGCCTGTGGTAATCGGGAGACATGGTGTTGAGAGTATTTTTGCTTGCAGCGCCCCTCACCACATATCGCGAACTAAACCACTTTTTATGCTTCTGTTTTGTTGTTTTGCTTTCAAAGATGGCGGCCCCCATGGTGTTTTGGTTTCCCTGTTCCTCGCGTTCTCGCGTTGCTTTTGCTTTAATTTGAAGCGCCCGTCACAGGTGACAGGGCACCATTTCCGGGCGCTCACATTCAGACAAGAAAGCATCTTTTCACGTAGGGGACTGTTTATTGGATCTCTGCATGGTATAATTCAATCAAAAAGAGTCACAAACATAGCACATAATACAGCCATAGAACAAAGTTTGCACGGATGCCGGTCAATTTACAAACAAAAAACAAAGCCGAGGATTTTTTTTTTTTTTGCGGAGTATTGGCATGTTATGACAGACTTATTGTGAATGGCAGCTTTTAGAGCAAGTGTGAAACGCGATATCGAACACACAGCTTAGTGCAACACATTTTGACAGGTCACAAGGACATCAAGAGGCATGAAAAATAGAGCACATCAAATCATGTATGTACTGCACAAGTAAACAATACAAACTCAAAACTGCATGCACACAGCATTATCTACAGCAATTAAGAAATTCAACAGAATTGAAAGCGTCTGACTGTTCTCCGTGTCATAAGTTCTGTTGCTTAAATAAAGCACAGGCTTTTTAGAGCGCTCGGAGCTATTTTACTGATCAAGGGAATGGCGCATATAGCGACTCGTACAAGTTTTTTTTTTATTTTTTTTTAGCTGATGTGAACAATTAATTTTTTCCGAACACCGATTGACAAGGAGACGTAGTGCCGTTTTCAACGCAGCAATTCACCGAGGAAAATTTTTTTTTTCTAACACGATTTGAACTAGGGTTTTTACCTACCAGAACGATCACATATGTTTGCACTAGTTGGGTGCCCTTATTTCAAGGGCACTACATAGGAACACATTAAAATGAACGCGATCAGTAAAGTCTAAATCGAAACTGCGACGCCGGAGTACGCTCAGCGATTTCTTCAGTTTCGTTTGGGCTGCATCAGTTTCGAGCCTCTCTCTACATGTGCAAAGCCGCGGTAACTTTGTTCTTCATGATTCCGAATAGAAAGACGATTCGGCACTAGCTTCATTGACGCAAGGAGGCAAATCAGCACCTCACAAAACTTAATATACACACGTTTATAATTCACCACTATACGAGCCTGTGTAACGGCGAGTTCCTCAACGATATTTGCCACGGAAACGACGACTTTCAGAGAAGCGAAGTATAAATATAACACAATGCTATTTGCACTAACAAAACTTAGAATATACAACTTACCAGCTTCTCAGCGGGTGCTATATTATCAGCTTCGAATTTAAACGTCAAAAACGCAAGTGTACTCCGCAATCTCCGCAGCAGCCTGGCCTGGCAGCAGCTCGTCGCCCGGCGCCTCGATGGCCTCGACTCCTCTCATTGGTCGTAACCTTGGGTAACCGTGTAACGGTTTTCGGTTAAACATTCTTTTATTCCTTCCCCAAAAAAATTGGGTCTCTCATGTTTTTAAAAATTAGAATTACTGGTGTAATTCATTGGTTCTATAACAATTACTTTTACACGGCGTTCTGTAACAAGAAATCAGAAACATAAAAAGTGTTTAGTTCGCGATATGTGGTGAGGGGCGCTGCCTAACGCGCGATTACCGGAAGTGGCCTTGAGTGGGACCACTGTATGCTTATTCACTGTGGTCTGAGTCCTCCAGACCGGGTCATTTGCACATAGCGTTTTAGGACAGCGTTTTTCAGCCGGAACCCGAAGCGCTGTCAAGAGGTAGTCACATTTTATTATACACATGCCTGTTCACGTGCCCGGTCATTGACACATCGGCCAGCTGGGCCGATGTATACAAGACCACAGATTAACGGGATTCAATAAAGTAGCCCAACTGCGCACTTGACGTCACTGTTTCTGTGGTTTACGACACATTTGTTTCCTCTCGTTCCCCTGTCAGCCACTCTGGGGCATTGCTGTGACATCTTACTGGGTGCCGAAAACAGGTAGCATGTGTAAATAAACACGTGTGTGCAGAGCAAAACAAACCAAAACATATGGAGGGCAAGCAATCTATAGCTAGAGACCTTTTACTGTTTAAAAAATCACAGCTCAGCGTGTGATCTTCACAGCCCAGCACGTGCATGTTTGTCGTTTCGGAAAGCGAGCAAAGCATGCGCTATACGCCCGAACACTAAAGCCTGGTTCAGACAGTTGCGGTTGACTGCGTTTGACTGCGTTGCGGAAGCGAGAAACCAGGACATCCCTGCTGCTTATATGTGCCAAGATGATTCCTTGAATTGGATTCCATGCTTCATACGAAGCACAGATGTGCCGGTGACTCGCTTTCCGTACTCGACGCAACGCAGCCAAACGCACTCAAACGCAAGTGTCTGAACCGGCCTTTAGGATGGCACCGGCCACAAGCTCTTTTTTTGAAAGGTCCATAAACCCATCCCGAAAATACGCCCTCTTCTGGCAGAGTTTGAAATACTGCACAGCTGCGTGTGCAAAAGACACCATAAAAATGGAAAGTCGATCGCTTATATGTATAGTTCACTTAAGAACAGTTATATGGAAGTAATAGCCTTGCCAAATTAATGGTGTCTTGTGCACGTCACTGTGCAGAGTCTTCATATCTTCCTGAAGAGGGAGTAGTGTTGGAATGGGTATATCGCAAGTATCTCGTGCTCAGAAAAGGCTGCAGGAAGTGCTCAGCCAATATTCAAAGGTCGAGTTAGAAACCGGTTCAAATCGGTTCGCGCTTATTAAAACCGGTAACCGGAGTGATATTATGTGCACTACCCTAAACCGGAGCTTAACCGGAACAAAATACAATGCTACTGAACCCGAACTAGAACCGAACCGAAATAATGACCGGTTCGACACCCTGGTTGAAACACTGCTTTCTGATTTTTCGCATTTGTTGGTGGATTTCGTTGGGTAGACATCAGGAACTACAGTGGTAATTCGAGAAAATAAAACCCGTTTGTTTTTTCGGCCGGCATAAAGGAATTAGGCATCAGAAAATGCTAAAGCTCCGTGAGAATGTAATGCTAACGGTGGGGATAAAACGCGAAAGTTTCAGCACGTGACTCTACCTGAATCGAAAGACACAAAATGAAAAACATGAATGTCGTTCTTCGCTTCCCTTAGTTCGTCTGCGGCATACTGGCGTGGACGGCCACGTTTCTCTAATGCCGAGGTTGCGGCCGACGGCCGAGGCGCGCTCTCGTGAAGTGGCCGCGCCGCGCTAGAGCTCGGCCGTGCAGCCACTCTGGAGTCTGCCCGTGCAGGATCTGCTGGTTCGAAAGTCAGTCAGAGTATTGAGAAACAGGAAATCAAAGGAAGTGTAGCTGGGCCTATGGTCGATGTTGGCTCCGCGGCCAGCCGCTTCCTCTTTCCGGTGGCCGGGCCGCTGCGCCGCCATGGAGAGGGCTTTTCTGGTGGCATTCCTCGGAACTACACCCCGCGAGAGCCGATGGGAGCCTCGTTGCTTGAAACTATGACGCGCGCCAGTCAATGGGAGCCTATCTATCAGATATTTACTACAGACGACAGGCTTCGCTCCATTGGGACAGGGGAGCTTAGGTGCCGTTTGGCGTGGCTTCAAAACTTGATAACGCCGGTTCGCTGCCTGGGACATAATGCTTTCGCATTAGAAAAACAACATTTATGTGTGAGTTGATGTCCATCTATGCATCATACGAGCTTTTCACTGAAATGAATGCTACACTTGCCAACAATCTTAATTTTTGTTTAATGAATGGTAGTCATAGGTAGACATTGGCTCATAAAGCAATTTCCTTTTTCTCTTGAATCTTTTGATCCAGTTAACGTCCTGTGTTTAAATTGTCGCATTTTATCACCACCGCTAGCGTCACATGCTCAAGGAATTTCAGGTTCCTCTGATGCATAGTTTATTTTTGCGAAGAAAAAAATAGGGTTTTCATTTACACGATCCAGCCTTGCATATTAAAGGCGGCTGCACCCTATTAGGTGGTACGGTGAGCTTTTTTTTGTTACCTGGTCACACAGCGTAGGTACAGAGAAAAGATTCCTGGTCGTTAATAAAAAAAATATTTTCACGCACAAGACATTCAACGCAATGCGGTGGGCAAGTTCGTCTGCTTCTTGCACAAGGATTGCGATGATGTTAGAACGCAAAGCTCTTATTGGATGATTGAAAAAGAAATAGGGGTAGACCTCAAGGCATCTAGCATTGAGGTCTACCCACTATCCTTTCAATCAAAGTCAATCAGAGCTCGGCGTCGTTCTGACGTCGCCGCAACTCCTGCACAAGGAGCAGACGACTTGCTCTCCGCATGGAGACCCATTTGAGATATTTCAAAACCTGCCTTTTTTTTTACGTCGACGTCCTAAAATAAATATTATGCTTCGGAGTGCGCTCTTAACTCAAAATGCGGCATGCGACAGAAGTGTTGCGCGATTTTCAGTTTCGGAAAAGATATAATTTTTGCTTTCTGCGTCATCTATACTACAAGGCACTAAAAAATTGGGAGTGTTGTGGTGTGTATTTGTGTGCTAGAGTTCATCGATCGGTTTTCGCCATTTCATTGTGAGACTGCTAACCAACGTCCGAGCGGTATTGAAAATGCGGCGAGAAATTGAGAAGAGAGGGTGTGAGAGCCTTTGTCAGAACACCTACCGGGTGTCTCAAGTAACTGCCAGGCTCTTTAAATCGGCCGCAAAATTCGGTTTCTTAACCTACCGCGCTACGATTTTCTGCAGTGCTGCCCACAGCTGGTGCATTGTTTCTATAAATTTGCAAAGAGCAAGCTTAACTGAGGAAAAGGTAAAAAAACCAACCTAGCTCCTATGGAAACGCAGCCAAGTCACCGGTCTTCAAACAATTGGGCGGCCTATTGATCGAAGACCGGTGGCTTTGCAGGGATTTCCGCATAAGGTTAAGCCTTTATCTTTTACTTTTTCCTCAGGTAAGTTCGCTCTTTAGCCAAATGTTATGAAAAAGTGCACTACCTGCTGGGCAACGCTGCTGAAAATCGTGGCCTGATGAGGTTAAGAAACCGAATGTTGCGGTCGATTTAAAGAGCCTCGCCGCTATTTGAGACACCGATACATCTGGGTTGGAATGATGATGACTGGGTAGACGCAAAGCTAGCTGCCCTTGTCTCTATGCGGCCGGAAACTGAGGAGAGCAGGAGACGCCAGAACGCCGTATACATCTTTTTCGTTTACTCTCGTCTCCAGATATCTGGTAGGCATCTCCCGTATGGGGAGTGTAAAAATAATAAATCATTTTAACCTGCCGATAGTAAAAAAGAAAAAGAAAATAAAGAGGAAGCAAAACGAAATTGTGTGGCGGTTACGCTCATATCCTATACATTGGCGTAGCGACGGCAAAACCATGTTTGCGCCCATACTGGAAGTGACGAAATTCAAGGTGGCAGCGCCCTTATAGGCCCGTTGCTTTCGCGCAGAGGGTTCCAGCGTGTCCGCTGAGACAGAACCATGTAATGCTGAATACACCATCCAAGCGACACGACCCTAAAAGCGGCGCTGTAACGTCCGATCGTCTACGAACCACGTCAGAATAAAATCGTCAGTGAGCATCTGTTAATGCGCGCTCACAAAGCGTTGAAGAAAGACAAAACAATTTGTTATGCAGCTTGCGGCCTCAGCGCCAGTCAGGCATTCCTCTCAGCTTTACCATCTGTATGCAGAGCGCAAGTTTGTCTGCTTCCTTTGCGGGGGTTTTCGGGACGTCAGAAAGCCGACCTCTGATTGGCTCTGACTGGGAGGATAGTGGGTAGAGCTCAGTGCTAGCTGCCTGAGGAGTCTACCACTATTCTTCAACAAGAGCAAATCGAGAGCGCGGCGTTCTGACGTCCCAACAACCTCCACAACAGAATCAGACGAATTTGCGCTCCGCAATGCTTTCTTTCAGAGCCTCTGTAAGCAAGTACGTTTCACTTGACGTGATAGCAAATCTGAAGCTACAAGCAAAATGCCTTTCCCCTGAACGATGCTCGCACTGCACGAGCGCGCTTGCTTAGCGAGGACACTGAAAGCTCGGAGCTCGCTCTTACAGCCTCTGCTACGCTGGCGATTATGATGAAACGGAGGATAAAAAAACTGTAGCGGGGGAGCGAAACGACGCATGTTTGAAACGGGACCTACAAATTTTCTATTTTGCTCCCCTGGAGCGTTGGTCAAACTTGAGAGCTACGGGCGTGTTGTAGCTGGCAAGTATTGTTAAATAGTTAAATACTGAGCGGGATAAGACCACAGGCATATCGCTTTGCGTCATTAGCTTCACAAAAAAAACAAGACATGATAACAAGTGGGTTCACTGAGTGTTGTACGGAACGGCGTTCCAGAAACGGCGTTCCTGGAACGCGTTCCTTTTAGGAGGAACGAAGGAACGCCGCCGTTCCATTTTGCATCGGTGGAACTGGAACGGGAACTCGTTACGTTTTACTGGAACGGAAAGAAGAACGGCGTCCCTTTCTTTTTTCGTGCAGTGGGTAATTTTTTTTTTACTTATTTCCTAAGGAAAATTTTAGAAGTATAAAAGCAATATCACTACGAAGAGCAGGGTCTACGTTAGCTTTTTTGTTACTGATCTCGGGGTTTATTTCGCGGGGCTTTCGCGTGGTAACAGTTGGGTGTAGGAGTTCTAACGGACATTGCTACATATTTTTCAATGCCCAAAACTGTGGAACACACACAAAAAAAAGAAAACTTTTAGTCGATGGAAAAGACACAGATAGAGGGACGTCTCAAAGTCAAACTCCGCTACTTTCTTTGCTTCCACGCATTTTCATACACCCAGAAACCTGAGGCCGACTACAGCCATCACTGAACTTTTACGAAGGTACCTGCAGTTACAACAGAAGACCAGGTTACCGGACATCGAACGCAACCTTATAGACTCGTTGCTCTCGAGCAGGGGCGCGAGCGCGTCCTCAAGACGCGACCATGTTATGCTGGCAGCACTATCCAGGCGGCGCTGTAACGTTCGATTTTGCACGTGCCACGTTCGAATGCAAGCATCTGTCAGCATCTGTCGACGCGCGATAACAAAACGTCTAAAAAAATAAAAATTAAAATAAAAAAGGAATTATGCAGCTCGTGGCCTCAGCGTCCCATTCAGATTTATTATTTTTTGCGTTCGTTCATAGCTTCCGTGAGCCCGTATGATTCACTTTACATGATAGCGAAGCTGAAGCTACTTGCAACAACATGTTCCCCTCGAACGATGCTCGCACTGCACGAGCGCGCGTGCTTCGAAGGGACACTGCAAGCTCGGAGCTCGCTCTTGTAGCCTCTGCTACGGTGGCACTTCGAATGGAACGGAGTATAAAAAACCGTAGTGGGGACGCGTGGTGACGCACGTTCGAAACGCGAGCCAAATATTCAATTTTGCTCGCCTGGAGCGCTGCTCAAAACTTGAGATATACGGGCCTATATCCCGGACATTGGTCACTTAAGATATACACACAGAATTAACCTCCAATCTTTTCTCGTATTCGTATGATGCCATTTATTGGAATATATAAAAACAACACAAAACGTTTTTAAAATCTAATTGTATATAGAATCACCAAAATACAAATGTAACGTATATGTAACGACACGTTCCATTTTTTTAAACTGTAACGAGGAACGAGTTCCTTTTTCACAGGTGGAACTTGTAACGGGAACGCGTTCCAAAAATCCGAAGGAACGAGGAACGAGCTTTCGTTCCTTTTCTTTAGAAACGTGTACAACACTGGTTCCACTCTAAGAGGCTCAAGGTACAAGTGCGCCCCCATGAACAGGCGGAGTACGAGACGCTCTCGTGCCTTGCGCGCTCGTGCACGCGCTTGTCTCAAAGTAAGCTTCAATGCACAGATCAGCGGGCAACAGTCCGAGGGTATCTTCTCTCCTTCTTGACGGCTGCAGCAGTAGATGTTTTAAAGAATATCAAATTGGATGTTCAAGGTACAAGCGAGTTAAGAGATAAAACAAAGATAACGGTGGTTGTTCTATATATGCATAATGTGTCGCACTGTCCTAAGACGATAGGAAACCGCATCAACATAAACGTAACCTTTTCTGCCCCGAATAAGCTTCTGAGCTTATGGAGGAAGGTCAATGCGTCAGCAAACCGCAAAGTTGGTTGTACCAAAAAGCACAGGAAGTGCTATGTCCCTTGGATTGAAGAAGTAGTTTATCCTATTCACTCTCATGGGATAGAGAATATGTAGGACAAACCGGCAGGTGTTTAAATGATCGCATAAAGGAGCACTTCTATAACACCCACAATTTTTTTTCAAGACAGTTCGGCACACACTGTAGGCATTCTGGATGCATTACGAATTTGGAAAATTGTTCTGTAATGGGAAGAAGTCGGGACCAGCTGACTAGGGAGATAAAGGAAGCTAAAAAAGCGCTTTTTGATGACGAGTGTGTTAGTAGTCCATCCTTAACACTGTCTAAAAAGAGCTCTAATGTTTGTCCAGATAATTACGGTGAGGAGTGAGAAGTATATTTAGAAGCGTTTGCTGTATTCGACCCATGATTGTTGGTCATGAAGAGTTCGAGGGTCGATCACATGAAGAGAACAGAGAACTACCAGATTACAAAGAGTTGCAAGTCAGCGGTGTGTTTGTCCGTCTGTGTGTCGTGTTGTGTTATTGATCTTGCGCTGTTACCTAAAGATATTAATCCCCAACTCGCCCAAGTTTTCATTTGTATCACAACACTGCAGTTCACAAAAATACGGAGACGCTTCGGGTCACACCGCTTCGATCAGAAATGAACTGGTATCCTTCATAGTGCTACGTTTGTCGTCATGAAGAGGCGGCATGTGGAACTTACTCAGCATGAGAAAACGCAGAGCGCTCAGGTACGCCTACCCCTACAGCTGCAGCATAATCGACCTAGTTTCTATTCCAATATTTTTCACAGATGCAAGTACTACAACACCTACTGATTTAGCTTTTTGCCCCTTCCGAGGGATTGCGCATTCGTTTCTGACGTTTCAAAAGCTGCACGCCAGTCGTTCGGTAAGACAGAAGCACCTTTGTAATTCCTCGGTACTTGTGAGTTCGTCAAACTGTCATTGATCTAACGTATACCAGATAAGCGCGTCTTTTGTGGCACATCACTAAAAATACGTAACACATAGAAATTAAATGTGCTCACACTCGGGCACCTCCTCGGTTGAAACTATGAAGGCAGGTTTCATTCCCTGTCGCTTAACTCTGCTCACGTGCGTCGCTTCCTCCTGCAATATCTTACGACGAGAGAATACTACAGAGCCTAGATCGAAGAGAAGCCCATCTCAAACCATTGGGAGCATTAGCGATGAGCCTTTTTCCCATGAAGACAACACCAAGTGGCTAAAACTCCGACTACGGTTGGTGGGTGGAATGGGAGCTGCGATACCTTACCTGCCTTCTTTGAAGCTGATCCAAGTCGCGGAGTAGGCAGCTGAGAGGTAGTGCAACCATTCTTCCGGACGCCAACTGAACTCGGAGCTTTCGCGGCTACCAGGGGAAGGCCCGCGCAATTGCGGAGATCGGTCGCAAGTGCGCATGCGCTGCGTCGTCCCGTCGCCAGGAAAAAGCAGGCGGAAAGCAGGAGACGCTCGCAGACGATCAACGCTTTTTGCCAACTCCTCCCAGCTTGATGTCTACGAGTGGAAACTGAGGGAAAGGAGAAGGCGAGAGCGCGAATTTCTGGTTGGAAAGATTGGTGAATAGACGCCAAGCTAATTGCCTTTATTTCTACTCACTGGTCAAACGGGTTCGAAAATCCAACGCCGGCGTCCGGCGTTCGCGTTCGAACACTGAGTAGTGACAAACGGAGCCAGCATTGCCTCTACCCACTAATTGCTCCAATTAGAGCTCGTTGCTGTGACGTCCCCGCGCGCTCTCACCTCCTCCTCTCTCTCAGTTTCTGCCCGTATGGCAAAGCGGCCCACGAACCACGTAACCGCAATCGAGCAGCTGAACACTTTCTGTAACCTATAGGCTTTCCAGAGAACAAAACGAAACGATGGGGCCTTCTATGTGTAGCCCTGGAAAACAACCGATCAGCTTATATATATATTTGAAATATTTTACGCGTCGTTGTTTCATAGTGCGGACATGAAATAGCTCCGACAAATAATAAACAGCCGCTTCTCGTAGATATAGAACGTGGATTGTTATATCGAAAATACTGCGAAAACCTTTAGTCGAGCCTTACGCAGTTCCAGGGCTTCCCGATAGATGACTTCGGTGTGGCAGTATGTTTCTTCTCCGTATGACGTAACAAGCGAACGCAATCGTACCCGAGCACGGTCAAACGCAGCTGCTTTGCGTGTTCCGACTTCTTGGTCAAGGTTTGCAGTCGCTGTTAGCGGCAGTCTTGTACACGTTACTAAAAAAAGTAATCGATTACAATTACTATTACTCTTGGCTGAAAAGTATTCGAATAGATTACTTCATTACTCGACAGCAAAGTAATTGGACGTTACTTTAAGAAGTAACCGTTACTTTTCCGATTACTTTATTGTGCGAAGACTTACATCTTTAGCACTCATAACAATGAACTACTTCCAACCTCGAAAACCATGCTTGTCACAAAGACCACGTAGGGGAAATACGGTATCTTGACGTGTATTTGTACAGGCTTTGTTATATTTTTCATACGCTTTAGGCATTCTTCGGTTCTGGTTCTCCTACGGGCTGCGAGTAGGTACCGTAGGCAGGATAGTTTTTTTCTATTTCTATGTGTGTGTGCGTGAGGGGGCTAGTTTGAACGAAAGACTTACAAGTCTACATTCTGCTTCCTCAAACTTCGCCCTGAATGGCCTTTGTCACGCACTGGGGCTCTCATGGGGCTTCCCAATCCCAGTCCCTGCTAAAAAAAACCGGACATTTCACAGAAACTGTATATACAAGGGGGTTGAACTCGTTACCTACAGCTCCGCAAAAATCTTTTTTTTTTCTGTTCGAAAAAGAAACAAATTTTATTTTTGTCATTTCAGAAAAAAAAGGTGTGTGCGGAGGGAGGGGGCGGGGGGGGGGGTTTCGTGGAAAAATAGTAACGGTTAGAAGTAATTTTTATTACTTCAAAAAGTAATCAGATTACTCCTGTGATTACTGCCTAATAAAAGTAATCAACTGATTACAAAATTACTTCAAAAAGTAATCGATTACAAGTAATTTGATTACTTGTAATGCGTACAGTACAAGTCTGGCTTAGCGGTGAGATAATTCGGGTGCGCCCTTTTAAGGTTTCCGTTCGTGATGTCACGACAAGAATTTTCTTCGCTGTGACATCCTTTGCGTTGTATCTTGGGCTGCTTATCTGTAATATTAACACTGGAAGCTTGGAGTCATCACATTTCTAAATAAACATCGTCCCAATTGACGCTCCAATGTTACGCTGATTTCCGTCGATGAAACGAAAATCAATCCAGATAAAGACATCACTTTGCGCGTTTGGCCAATCTTGGATTGCGACCGCAGCAACACTTTTTTGTCAAGCACGTCGCTAATAGCCTGTTGCGGATTAAGAAAAGCAAAACAAGCTCCTCCCAAAGAACCCTCCCTTTCTGCACTTCAGCAGAGCGGACGCTGAAGAGGAGGCGAGAGGGACCCGCCTCCTCTTTCATCTCATCTCCACCGTTACCTCTCGAAAAGTGGAAATAGTGGAGGGCCCTTTGGAAGAAGATCGTCTTGCTTTTCTTAACCCGCAGCACGCTATTCGCAAACAGCGTTTCCAAACAAACCCGCGTTGACCACACCAGGTGTGGGCACTGCGCCTGCCCAGAAACCTAAATTGGGAGGAATGACGCGTCTGCGCATGCGCAGTACCAACAGCAGCGCCACCGCGGTAGGGTGTGTTCAGATAAGGACGGTCATAATGATGTCATGCCTATTTTTTGTTTTCAATTGAATTATTATATGACGTAGCGAAACCTGTCCACACAACGGGACGGACCTCACTTTTGCAAGATACTTCCTTGTATTCGTGAGAAAAATCGCATTCGAGAGGTGCTTGAAAAAAACAATTTTCCCAACTGCGCGATGACGCAACTTTGAGGGACGGAGGAATAAATAATACAGCTTTTTTTGGCAAGTCTGCATCAAAAAACACTTGTTTTACTCCGGCGCCGTCTTCAATTATGCTCCGGCTTGGATTTCAGTTACGCCATGCGTAACAATGCCATATTATGCCACCGGCTTAACCTTCCATTCACGCCACGCCCTCCATCGGTCGGGCCAAAAGCTTCTGCGACATCGCTCGGTCCTAGCGGTGCCTAGAAATACGAATCAAATTATATTGTCAGCCAGGTACTAATATTAAAGTACTACCTTTAAATGGTAGCACAATGAACATCTAACCAGCCAAGTATAAAACCCTAATAAGGATCGTACGCGCCGCAACGTTCAGTTTTTATTGGTAATATCATCCATATTAACGCTAAAACCAAGTTCACGTGCTATTTTCATAATGATTCGTGACGCCTGGGCATCAATATGATAAAGTACGGATACTGTGGCATGCGGCGCTCATGTACCACAAGTCGTCAATACAGAAACGCCCCAGCGGTAATTGATGTGACCACGACCTGGTTACACATTTATTTTTTTGTTTCACAACAAAATAATGCAACATGTCTTTGCATATTTGTAATTACCGGTCATCAAGGACCCATCTAGTAAAATTTAAAGAAAATCGAGAATGTTTATTTTTTTTAATTACCGCACAAATATGCCCCACATTTTCATTTTTCCATTTTGACGAAATTTCCGGGCGCAATGCAGAAAACACTTTCAACAGCATGACGCTAATAATTTCTTAAAAGTTCACAAAGCAAAAAAACACTCGACACAAAAAGTTTCAACTTTATTATGTAAATTTAAAGCGACTTAAAAGTTCGCCGAAAAATGCCTCATTATGCAAGGATTACTAAAGAAGCCAAGTTTGGCATTTTATTTCGCTTGACATATATGCTCATATTATGTAAATTTAACTATTTCTGGCAGAAACGTATTCGTGTATTAAACATAAAAAATTCGACGGTGTAGAAAGCTGTATTCTTTATTCTTACGGCCTTCAAATTTGCGTCATCGCGCAGTTGGGAAAAACGTTTTTTCAACCTCCTCTCGAATACTATTTTTTTTATTGAATACATTGAAGTATCTTGCAACAGTAAGGACTGTCCCGTTGGGTGGACAGGTTTCGCTACCTCATATAAAAATTTAATTGGATACGAAAAATAGGCATGACACCACCATGACCGTCCTTATCTGAACACACCCAGTATCGTGTCGTCAGCGAGTTGAGCTGGTCTATACTTTGATTTAACTTAAAGGGCCTCTGCAACCTTATTTAAGCGTCTATATTTTTTGCGGTTTCCACGTCTCTTGTGGTTCGGACAACCTAGTGGACACGGAGAGAGTAACGAAATTTCAGTGCGTCATATATTAACTGGACGACGCGGAAACCTCATCCTCCTACGGGGGTGACCCGTGGGGACGAACACGCGCGGCATGTAACGAAATCGTGACGTTGTCGGTCCTAGTAGGCTTCTGCCTTAGACCGGGCAGAGCCGCTAAAAACTGGTTTTTCTAGTCGAAATGGAAAATATAAGTGACGCGATCCGTTTCAAATAGTCATGAAAGTAGCTTTTGTTCACTATTTTAAATCAGAAAAGTCACAAATGCCGTTAAGACAGTACCGAAACAGGAAATTGCCCGTCGGCATGGCCGCCACCATGCGGTGGAAAAGGCGGCGCAAACTAGAAAGGCGGTAGTGGGATCAGTTGCCGACACGCGCCACGCATTGCTGTGAAGCGGCGAGCGTGGAAAGGTCCCGGATGGTGCGCGGCGGCGCTGCGGTCGTAAGGGCTGGAGGACCCGCCCGGTTCCGAGCGTTCTAAAGGACTTCGGCGAGCAGGTTTGGCTTGCGGTTTGGCCGTTTCTAGTGACAGACTCCTGGTAGGCCCACCTGCCTTAAGGTACTCGGGCTAAGTGCAAAAACCCTCGGGTATCGAGACGCCGCCCAGGAAATTGGTCTGGTGGCGTTCGCTTTCAACGTCGCGCATTTGTGCTTCGTACCACGCGCAAAGCCGACACAGTCAGACGAATTACATCACATCGTGTGTCGTGTATTTATGTCGTGAAGTTCGGAGGTTCGGACTAAAACGGCAAACATTTCGAGCCAAAAAGCTTCAAGAAAGAGTGTTTAGTCACGCAGCAAATGCAATGCGAGCCGCCCTGGCCGCCCGCTTCATCCAGCCTATCGAACCTATGCTTAAGTGGCGGCCTCTCGAGCCGTCGACACGGAGTGCGGCAGCCGTGAGCTGTCGTTGAGCACACTACCTATCCTTTAGTTCACAGCCGCCCAAGCCAGGACCAGGGTCGTCATGAAAGAGGTTATTTTTTGCTTGTTTTTGTAACTTTAATTTGCCTATAACTTTCGAAATAAAGCGAAGTTTGAAAGACAAAAGGTTTCACTAAGTTATACGTTCAGTGTGCTCAGGTTCGGTGCAGGGCCCCTTTCAGCCCAGACGCAGTCCACCCTACGAGCTGACAGGCCCAATCAGAAAGCATCAAAAGGGCACCATCATGGTGTTCGTCATGTTTCTGCTCGTGTTCTATCATCGCAAAACTGCTCTTAAAAAATGCCCAGTGACTTGCGATTTTGACGCTCCTTGATTGGTCCCATTCGCTCGTAGCCTCGGCTGCGTCTGGACTAAGACAGAAACGAAGTGTACTGTTTTTTTAGAACAGCTGAATATCTGGCTGACGTCCAAGGAGATTAACTTTGTATCAAAACCTTGATTACCTTCAAAGTTTCAGATAATCACTTTGGTCAACCATGGATAATTTCAAGCGTGTTCCTGCTACCATGATAATCGACGGAGATGCTTGCCCGATGTATTATGATCCGTATCTTTACCGGCAAGCCATGACATTCGTGCCTGCTGAGAGATATATCATAGAGGTGAGGTTGATTCTTTTCGACTTAAACCAGCTCAGTTTCTTTTTGCCTCGCTATTCTAGAAAAGTACGTAGATGCCCGATGCAACGCGCAGAAATTCTGAGAACGAATGCAAGCTGGTGCAGGTAGAGGTTATGTTTTCTGTTTGTCCCCTTTCTCACGTGCCTATTTGATGGTCACAAAATGTTAAACAGGGAAATTTTTTGTCTTAAAACAAACATGTCACAAAGACTTTTAATGAGCGTAAATACCGTGAGCCAAGGAGATATCGGTAGCATCAGTATTCGT
>JAZHYW010042732.1:0-13573 GCA_037355805.1 Ixodes ricinus | reverse complement strand
GCCCGTTATTCACAAGTAAAGAAAAACTGGGGTTCCGAACGTTGCAATGTATAGCCAATGCAGAATGCAGGTGTCCCAGCTTCCCTCGATGTGTCTCCGTAGATTATAGTTTGTTGTTCTTGCTGATGACAATGGTGTATGTTTTTCGGCAAGAAGCAAAGTATGCACTGAAACTCCAGGTTTCCGTGCTCCTTAATGCCTATGACTTTTGAACAACTCGATTAGGAGATGGCCATGGAGGCGAACGGACGCCTCCATGACCGAAAACTCAACCAGTTAGAGAAAAAGTGGTGGTTAGTGTTGATCGATCGTTCACCTGTTCTCACTTTCACACCAATATTCGTGGAGGCCAGGGGAGGGGGCACAGACAGCGAGGGAAACGGTGGCCATCGGTCTAACGAAACAATAGAGGATCACACCACTTTTACGCGTTCTCTCTCTCTCCTGTCAGCGCTCCTTACATCGCTTAACCCCCTCCCATTCTAAAGTGAGGAGTGCACTCGACCACCATACCCACACAATTAAATCAAAAGAATATCGTCCGTACCCTCGAAGACGATGCTCTGAGCCTCAGAGCGCGCTGGAATACACTAGCGCACCTCTAAGACAAAGAGAATGCGAGCCCCCTCGCGCGAGGCTACAATCGTCTGGAAATTACGCGAGTTGTGAGACCCGCGAATCCGGGGAGCGCGGACCTACGTTTGATTGTCTGTGCAGGTGGCGGGAAGACGTCGGGGAAAGTTGGAAGAGGTAAGAGCGAGTGCTAAAAAAAAGACAGAGAGCAAATAACCACGAAAGAGCTTTCTCCTGCTCCGGGGAGATGAACAAGCGTACGATGGAACTGGCGACTCGAAGAGCCTACTTCGGCGTTATCCTCACTTGATCTTAGTCTTTCGTATATTTGCACATGCCTTGCCCGTTTTCTAGTGGTTCTAGTGACCGGTCATACAAAACATATTGCTTTCTTTTTCGGCTATTCTCCCCTTCCCGATGTTTTCTATTTTGTTGAACTTGCTCTCTTTATACTGCTGAATGTTCTGCTCATATTGCTCCAGTTACTGTATTTTGCTCAAATTTAAAAAATAACGAGTAATTATAGCAATTTTTACCAATGTTT
The DNA here is from genome assembly GCA_037355805.1 of Ixodes ricinus. NCBI lineage: Eukaryota > Metazoa > Arthropoda > Arachnida > Ixodida > Ixodidae > Ixodes > Ixodes ricinus. The sequence goes on along the minus strand of JAZHYW010042732.1, from coordinate 12,456 downwards.
GGTAACGAAATTGCATCACAGGTTACTTCGAAAAGAGTAACGTGGCAATTAGAAAATTACTAGAAACAAGTAACGGATTACAAGTAATTCGTTACTTGTAACAATTTTCAAGTCTGATTTTAACACCTCTGTCAAGCTCCCCTCTGGTTAGGTTAACGCAGCTTTGATAATCCTACACACGTGAAGAACAAAAGCATGCCATAGGTTATGCTTCCGAATTTCCGATTTAGAATTGTCCGACGGAAGTTCCAACCAGGGTTGGGCAGGAAATACTCAAAAATGTATTTGGAAATACAAATACTGGGATACATTAACATAGTAGCCAAAATACTGATACTAAAATACATCTGTAAAAATGTATCGCGATACGTATCGGAAATACATTTTAAATAGAGGCAAAAAGTATTTGGAAATACAAATACAGGAATACATTTAGGGAAGGCCAGAAATACTAATACTGCAATACAATTTTTCACATTTGTTAGAGACGCCAGCTGAGATGAAGCTTGAAGTTTGAAGTGGAAGTTTTTGGTCCCGAAATTACTTTCCCGTAGGCTTGGCACTTCGTCTTGAATGTAGTGGTTTCAGACGACGAGTCGTCAATGAGCTCAAAAGAACGTTCCATCAAGGACTGACCGCGGTCCCTTCCCTGACATCCTGTCTGTCTGATGAGGGATGCGGAAAGATTTCCGACCTCTAAATAAATTCTATGTGACCCTAAATCCCATCAAAACGTCACCACGCCCCTGTCCGATAAGGACGTCCCTGCCACATTGATCACATGACGTCACGGTGGAATGAACTGGTATTCTTTATATGTGTAGGTGTGGCCTTGAACATGAAACTTTACCACGCTGCTGTATGGAAGGACAATACGTACTTTCGTTGTAGGTAACATCATTGAAGATCGTGCAGGCAGTGTCATTCAGAATTTTCGAGAATAGTGGACCACCTGAAGCGTCCTGGGAACTCATGTCTTATGTTCTGATACGGTTGAAAAATAGATACGTTTGGCATTCCTGTTGTGACAGGTCCTTCCTGCCAACCCTCCACCACCGACGAATGGATTGCAGTCCTCAAGTTTCGCATAGCATCATCCAAATGAAGACCTCGTGCATGATGGCGACCTAATATTGCCGGCACAAGTGCAAGCTCTGCGAGAAATAGCGTGCTCGAGACAAGTCGCAGGTGTACGAAGTCTGGGTCGGCACAGCGAGGCCACGTCTGGCCTCCTCTCCTGGGTTTCGGATCTCCAGAGCAGTGGGTCACGTTCACGTCGGCTGTTGACGTACCCGTGAGCCATGCAATATTACGGGCGCAGCCGCAGACGCAGTTGAATATGTGTTGAACTTCAGTGCGTGAGTCATCCTACTATTTCAAGTCAACCACCGCCTTGCTCGTGCTGCAACGGTCTGTGTGTGACTCAGCTTTGCCGGTTGGGTGTAATGTGTATGCTAAGGCAAGATATACATTTATAAGCGGACATTGGATACCAGCAAACAATTACTCAAGAAATTCCTACCTAAGTACCTGCGGCAGAAGATGTTCTGACTCCACTCCTGGCACGCCGCCTGGTTCGAGTCCCCGACTATACGCAACACTTCTCAGAAGAGAGAGAGCAGGACGAATAGAAAAATAGTTAGTAGAATCGGAAGGAACATTGATCAGAATAGCAACAATGCCCCAACATCTCCTTAACCCTAATGCCCTAAAAGTAAAAAAAAAAAAATGCGTTCAGATTTGTTTTTTTTTTTTCGGGTAGGGGGGGGGGAGAGTATTTCTCAAGAAATGTAACGAAATACATTTCATCCTGATTGTATCGCGATACAAAGAAACATTCCAACATGTATTTCGATACAGGAATACAGATACTGGTGAAAAGATGTATCGCGATACAGAAATACAGATACGAAATGTATCTCTGAAATACTTGGCTGGAACCAGGGTTGGGCAGTATCGCGATACAAATGTATCGCGATACTGCCCAACCCTGGTTCCAGCTAAGGTATCATATCAGTAGGGATATGAAGTGAAAGATAAGTGCCAAAGGAAAGGAGGGGAACGACGTTTCGATCGAACGGTCTTCTTCAGGCATACAAGTGGAAGTGCTGCAGCGGTACGATTAATCCAGATATGCGCCTAATGTACTCCATCTTGGAAAAATATGCTTGAAAAGAGTGCAGCTATAGTCTGTTACAACTCAAGAAGGTAGGGCGAGGGAGAGGAAGACGGGATAGAAGAAAGCAAACACAACGCTGGAGAGGAGAGGGGAAACCTCCCCCTCTCTCCAGCGTTCCGCCTGCTTTATCCTCCCTGGCCCTTCTTTTCCGCGCCCTACCTTCTTCAGCTGTAACTTACTATAGCCAGTGTATATTCACCCAAAAATACCCATAAGCTTTCATTTAAAAAGTATTCACCGATAAAAACTGAAAATTTAATTTCTAAATAAAAATTAAAAAGATCGAGAAGCTTTCATCTAAAACATATTCACGGATAGAAAGTTAAAATTCAATTTCCAAATGAATACCGAAAAAAAGTATGCTGAATTAAAAAAAAATAAAAACCGAAAAGGCGCAACCCTATCTATTGGCCTGCTGCATTTTTGTTGGTGCCAATACAACAAGTCAGGCCATGAGGAGACTCCATTTTTCTTGTTAGAAAAGCAGCATCGACATTTGTCCCAGACTTCAGACTCTACAAGCTGATCGACATGGAATTGGGGGAGCTACAGCTTTTGCCTGAGTCTCATTTGAAGGACATCCAAGCATAAGTTCCCTACAGGCTCCTGAACTGCCTTGTCGTCAGGAAACAGACTTCGCACTTGTTCTACAATTCTCAAGGTACGATACTTATGGTTTATGTAAAAATTAACCTCAATCTCAGGTACAAGTAAAATTTAAACAAACCTTTCACATTCAAGCACACCAAACTATAAATGAATGCTGATGAGAAAACGTACGTAAACGTTTTGGGCCTTTTAAAGGAGCTGTGCAACGATTTTAACGTTGTAAGAATTGGCATCTTCTACTTTTGACATTGTTCACCATGTCACATATGACAGGAAACAGGCCTCCTTTGGTCGAAATGTTGCGATTCCGCCGTGTAATAGCGAGGCAAAAATTAGAATATTCCCCGTCCTGCAGCCGCGAGCTGCGGCCATGAGAAACACGATGCTTGACCTCAATGGGTTTTTTCTAGAAAGACAGCAAGTTGTGCGAATATACCTGCTCGATAAAAGGTAACTTTTCTATAAATCTTGTCGTTCCAACATAATTATCGTCAAAAATCTGGTATCATCGACAAAACTTTGATTATACGGAGTTTTAGTGGCGCCATCTATCCTAGGTCCACAAAACCGTCAGCTCTATCTGCTACCGCGAACAGCCGCCAGAAGCCGGAGGGGAGGGGGATGGGGCCGGGCGGGTATGGCCGGACCCGGATGAGACTTTCCTCCTTTCACCATATTGTTCGCGCTGCGCCCGCCAGCACGTGGTCACGTGGTCGCGAGCGGATGAGTTCTCGCTGCTTACAGGTGGCTCCAGAGAGAGAACTTTACAGGAACCCCGCGCCTCTGCCATCGACGTCATTGCGCACGTGACCCGCAAGACGATGTACGAGTTGAGAGGCAACAAAAACCTGGATCTTTAACATTTTTTAAAATAAAAACTAGGGTATCCAGAAAAAATCTGTTCTCTGTAGTTCACATCAGAGGTGTCAGGCATCAACTTCCACAAGTATTTAAGCAAAGCCCTGAAATTGCTGCACAGCTCCTTTAAGGAATGTAGTTTAATGTAGTGCCACCTTTTATACCTTCCTGGCTCAAAGTGATTCCCTTTGCATGTCCCGCAAACATCTAGGCGCCGGGAATCCAGCACCTATTTTTACAGCTACACCAACAACGTATCCATCTTCAGATATTTTTTACGTACCTGAACATTTCCCTAATAATAATAATACTAATAAGAATAAGAATAAAATTATTATTATACACAAATCCTAAAGCAACTGAAGACAGGAACGTATGAAGTTGAATGTGGACACTACTGTCTTCACATTCCAGCTCTTTCTGTCTGGGTAGTCTAGGGTTGTGCCCTTATCCTCTTTTCAGTTTCAGCTATTAATTTGTGTGCCTATGCCTCCTGTATTTCAGATGATCGTCAAGATATGAGGCTGTGACCGGAAAATTAAGCTTGCGACGATTATAAACTTTGATGCTCTTAAGAAAGAGGGTGGTGGAGTTTGGTGTGTTCCGCAAAGGAGACATGGAGGTATGTAAATTGAACATTAATTGACATAAACAATTTTATGCACTCAATTAAAATTTTATTATAAGCACCCAGCTTAACATGTGAGTGTCGTTCTTATTCTGAAAGACAATGCTACGTATGCTGTTACCAGGAGTACCTGCTACATGGAACAGAGGTGGATGAAGAAGCATTCGTTTGTCTGGCCAAGTCGCCCGAAGGCGCTACACATACATTCATTGTGACAATAAATTCTTGGGTGTCAGGCAAGCCCAAGCAATCACCCCGTACCAGACGCCGAACTACGACCCGTCACCGACGCCTCAAGCGTAGCTATCGGTGCGATTCTTCAACAGAACGTAAATCGCTGGCAGCCTCTCGGATTCTTCTAACATAAATTGAAGAACCCAAAACAAATGTAAAGTACTTTTGAACGCGACCTTCGGCAGTGTACCTGTCAATCAAGCACATTCGCCACTTCCTCGAGGGCCGGAACTTTCACGTTCTTATAGACCCCAAGCCCTTGACGTTCGCATTCCAAGGAAACCACAGCGACAACACAGCGCGTGAGATCCAGCACCTGTGCTTCATAACAGAGTTCACCGTCGATCTCCGCCATGTCAGCGGCCATTAAAACACTGCTGCTGACGCACTCTCCCGCGTCGGTGCTCTTTCTTCGGCACATACACTGGACTAGGAAGAGCTATCAACCGCTCAAGGAAACAATCCTGAGCTCCAATGCTTGCGCGCCACTCCCGGATCGCTGAAGTTTGCCGAAGTTTCCTTCCCCGGTAACGGTAACTTGCGATACATCAACTGGTGTGTCCCGCCCATTCGTACCACCAGCGTTTTGTCACACTCTTTTTCAGCATCTACACAGCAAGAACCACCTCAGAGTCCGCGCTTCACAGAAACTTATAACTGCTCGCTTCTTCTGGTCGAGTATGAACGCGGAAGTACGTCGCTGGGCACGAATAGGCGTTCAGTGCCAACGAGTCAAAATCACGCGACACACAATCACCCCCTCTCACCCTTTTGTCCACTGGACTCGAGGTTTGCACACATCCACATCGACTTAGTGGGACCCTTTTCATCATCACAAGGAGCCCGCTATTTGCTGACGTGCATGGACAGATTTACGAGATGGCCCGAGGCATTCCCTGTCCCTGACGTCACAGCAAAAACAGTCGCTGCAGCTTTCTTCGACGGCTAAGTGTCCCGTTTAGGCTCCCCTGCTGTGGTCACTGCTGACAGGGGACGGCAATTTTAGTCCGCTCTGTTTGCCGCCTTTACCACCGTCCTGGGCATCCGACACATCCACACCACTTCTTATCATACGTCGGCTAACGGCATGGTGGAACGGGTGCACCGCCAATTGAAGGCAGCTCTCTCCACATACGAGCTGCCAGAACGTTGGGCCGACCACCTGCCTCTCGTTCTCATGTGCCTTCGCTCGGCACTCAAGGCAGATCTTGGCTGTTCTGCAGACGAGTTGGTATACGGCACGCCACTGCGCCTACCTGGCGAGATCTTCCCTCCACCTTCATCTTTGTCAAGAGAAGACCCCAGTGGCTATTTCGACGACCTTCGACAAACCTTTCGTCTTCTCCGGCCCGCACTCTTAGAAAAAAGGGTATGGATAGTCCTCCCTAAAAGGAGGAACGGTCTTGTAACCTATGTTCCTACATAAAGGGAGAAACCTTCGTCCCTGAAGCAGGGGAGCAAATAGTTCCTCCGTCGCCTGCATCTCATTATGGCGGCCCTGAATCGAGCAAATCGAGCTCAATAAGGCTTAACGAGGACGCTACGTCTCTTGTACGGGACGAAAGGAGCAGCAAATAAAAGCGTAACACGAGCTTTCCGCGAACTGTGTTTATTTCCGAAGCAAGGTTCCCCCGCAGGTACAGAAACTTAAGTTTCGAAAGCAGTTACTCAGTCTTCTCGTCGTCAGCACTGCGATGTTAAACGGAGACAACCGATACCCAGTTACTTCGCGCACTTCACGTCTTACCTTTGCTGTTCCTCGAGTCACAATTATTTCGCCAACCGCACACCAAGGAGGAATAGCAAACCAAACCGCGAAACCAAAAGCCGCTCTCAAAAGAACAAACTCGAAGCCGCTGTTTACCGCGTAGCGTGAAAGAAGGTTAAATCGCTTGCCACCAGATGGCAGGTTCAAGCAGAGTAATTGCAAGTAGCTAAGCTAGGTGGCGCTAGGTACCACCAAATTCATGTTCTACAAAAAAATTTTTTTATTTCCTCAGGCTACTCTTGCGCTTTCGGATCCTCTACTACACACACATGTACACACATTACGCATACCACAAGCATCAGGTGAACATACATTGAGGACATACACACACATGGCACATACAAACGTCAATATAACGGCACACTAACCCGAACACTACGCCCGAGCTCTGCGTTTCCGTCTTTTATACTGGTCGTTTTGAACGTACGGAACTTTTCGGTGACTCCCTAAACAATAAAAAATATTCCCAGCATGTTGATTTTTTCCCAGCAATGTCATACCCCTGAGAGTATTTTGAATGGCTCAGGGGATGAATCTCTTATTAAAAAGTAAACGCTCGATCATGCCGTAATTATTTGAAAGCCAATAAATCAAGCCGCTCCAATGCGGCTCGAAGCCATGAGTTTGTTTCCCCGCACGGCACGTCGTAGCCTGTATTTCTATTGTAGTGTCTGTTTTTCTATTTGTGCTGTTTGCGCACGGCTTCAATTGCCGTCTTGAATTAATCTCTGTAGAGCGGATATTCACTCAGCTAGTGATGCTTCACGGGCAGAGAAATCGCTTTTCGATCAACTTCAATGCAGTGAAAGCCGCGACTTGCGGCAGGTGTTAAGTGTACGGAGCTACGCCGTGGCCAGCTCGAAAACTTCTAGCGCTCATCCCAGCGCGCCACTTGGAGGGCAGTTTCTCCAGGAACCGTAGTATATTTAACCAGCAAAATAAAGGGTAAGCTTTTTTCTCTTTCTTTTTTCGATTTTACCTACTATTCCTTTTTAATGCTGAAATTCCACACTGTAAATATACGTGCTTTCCGTCATAATTTCGTACTTTTCAGTCCTTTCTACAGAGCGCAATAGCTCTCGGGGAGGAGACAACCGACAGTCACATTGGCCACACTACGATAGGAGCTTACTGTTCAGACCAGCGTTCCAACATGACAATCCGCACGTCGACCGATTGCACCTAATCCCTCAAGTGGTCTTAAACTCTTTAATGTAAAGCGGAATGTCAACCTGCGACACCCCGCCCCCTCCGATCACGGCCCGACCAGCCGCATCAATGCCCGACAGTTTACGTCATCTCATCTTGTTGTTACACCACTGATACGCGAACACACGGTCACATCGGCGATAATTCCAGTCTTCTGTTCACAACGCACAACACTGCCATCACGATGTTGCTGCTATGTTGCTGACACGCAGAAATACAAAGCCACGTTGATTGCCGGTTGGCACTCGGCATCGGAAAACAGAACCGAACTCAGCACGGAAGGCACCTAGGCAGCCGGCAGCAAAAACCTGCCGGTCTTGGACGCAGTTCCTGCGATTTCCATAACGTCGAAAACGTCGACAGAGTTCCGCGTGGTTCCGCTACTGTAGATCCGCGTGCGTCCCGCAATCCAGAGACGGCCATCTTACCCAGTGTACGTAGCGCTGCTGGCACTGCTCCGGAACTTCGCTGTTTCTAGCGGCTTCGTTTGCTCGTTTGATAAAATTAGTGATAAAAACATCGATGCAACCGAAATGTTCTGCACGTTTGGACTAGAAGACGGAATTACAGGCGGCCTTCGCTGCCGCTGAAGCTCAATCAACTCAACAACATTTATTAAACAACGTGCGCGACGTGCTCGAAAAACGAAACCGAAAGAAGATGAGTCGGGAGGGCGAAAGCTTTCTCCCGTCTGCCTGGAGAAGGAGGAAAACGTCTCGTTCCTCCCTTCTTCTCGTGTCCGCTTGGGGGCGCGTCAGTAGAAGGGAGGAAGACGCGCCGTTGCTACATTTTTCCTCTATTTTTTCTTAGAGTGCGTTTTACCAGCTCAACGAAGCCATCGACACGGCTTCGTTAGCCAAGACCTCGAGACCTGCTCGCATGTTGTTGTTTTTTGCGACGCGACCAGGTCCGTCGACCTTTGGTACCGGCCTACGACGGACCGTTACGATTGCTTGACCAAACACCAAGACATTTTCACTAGACATCAACGGACGTCGTGGCGTGGTCACAGCCGACCGCCTCAAGCCGGCATATCTAGCCAGCATCTCTTTCTCGGCTACTGCTGCAACCCCTGCCGCCCCCGTCTGCATATTCGCTGCGCACATCTAGTCCTAAGCGCATTATATGGGCTCTCCCAGGACCTCCAGCTCTACAAGGGGGAGCCTTGTAGTGACAATGTAGCGCAACGATAGAACTGTAATGCAGTGCGCAATGCGCAATGCAGTGCGCAACGATAGAACTGTTGAATACAGTTTTATCGTTTGTTCACGACTCTTCAACCTTCTACTGCAGGGGTCTCAAACACGCGGCCCGCGGGCGCATGCGGCCCGCGACTCTCTGGGATGCGGCCCGCAAGCCTCCCGCGGATTCGAGCCCCCGTTCCAATGCCTCGAGCGCCATTAATAATAGTTCCATATTGTCGATTCATTTCGCTTGAAAAAGAGCTCTGCTCATATAACCTGCTCACACATTTTGTACTATTCTGTTTTCTTTTGAACGGAGTACTACTTCGCCTAAATATTTGCTTCTCGGCCCTTTCTCATGTAAGTCAACCGGAACGGCACTACCCTTACTAGGCAACAAAAGCGAGCTCTTTGCTCAGGGATGCACCTCGGCTGCACAAACTTTTGCTCAGCATGAGCAACTGCCGAAGATAAAGCTATGAGCTCGGACTTCTAGCTGACAGAAATACATTTAAAATGGAAGTATTTTCTTATAATGCTGCTATAATAATCCCGAGGAAAGAAAAAAACTGCCGTATGAAGATATTTTTTATGCCTGTTTAGCCTATTGATTTGTGCGACGGGTCAAGCACGTTGTGCTTGTCCTCGATCTATTAAAAACTGCCAGTACGGTCGTAATTTAAATCTTCTTATAACATCAGGCTTGGGCCCAATGTAGTCATATATGCAAATGAAAGCTAAAGATGGCAAAACGGTGAGCTTACAAAAGGAGCAAGCACAAGGTTCCTCCTCTAGAAACTCTATGGGTGTTACTGGGACAATCGACGTTTGCACCGTGAAACAACATTGCGGTTTGTTTATATTTTTGTCCCAAAGTAGCAAAACATTGCCCCGAAAGGACGAGCGTGAACGGAGAAGGGGGGGGGGGGCTTTCCTTTGGCCCTCGTCCTTTTGGGGGTGAGCAATCTGGCCCCCACACTTGAATGAGTTTGAGACCCCTGCTCTACTGGTATGAAGGATTCTGACAGCTCTAGATTTGTTTCTTCTTTTACTAACAGAAAGTAAAAATTATAGCAGTACAAACTTTGGTGTAAACAAAATGTTATCCTTCCGTTTGTTTTTTTAATTTTTTTATACGTTATGTTTACGCTAAGATTCGTAATGGTTGCTTCCTTTTGGTCAATGACAACTTCCCTGAGTGAATGAATACATATGTAAAATAAACACCATAGCACTAATTCATGGCTAGATGAGTATCAGACACAATATTAGTTACTGAACTCATATGCCTAAACACTCGCTTGAAGCAAATTTATAGTAGCTGGAGCTTGAAGATGAGACCTCCGAGGTTCTGGCACCAAACTTGGCAATAAAATCGAGACAACATTTGCAGTGTCGCTACTCCATGGTTTGAATGTATCAGAAAGTGCTTCAAGCACAATTTCATTGGTCGGTGCCCGGAAGAGCTACAGTATATGTATATTTAAAAAAATCTTCCAAACACGTTTCTACAGATATATCCGATCAAGATCGGAAAGAAAAATTTCGGATCTAGTGAGGATCTCAAATTAGGTGTGAAAAAATGTTATATTTAATCTGAGCAGCTGATTATTTTTATAGACTAAACTTTTTGTGCATAATTTCGAATGCAGTACAAAAAAAGGTATTTCTAATGCGGTCTTACCTGCATCCAGGGCTCCATACCGAAGCTAGCCCTTCGGCTCCAGTGACAGATTATAAACATATTCATCGTCACAATCGAATCAAAGTTGTGAAGCAGGCGAGTTGTTACATTCTTGCAACTTCGTAATGCAGTGCGCCATAAACAATGAAAGATGAGGCTGTAGACAAATCAAGAACTGCGCTCGTTCTATCTTCTGCATACTGCCTCCTATGTACTCGTTTTCTTTTTTTGTTTGCTTTTTTTTGCGCAGGGTATCACGAAGTCGCAATCGAAATAGAGTTGGATAAGACAGCCCCTAGTACGCAATGCCAATATGCATTGGGCGGGGCAGTTCGACATTGCAAACAAAATGGACTGACAAGTCGGCACTACATTTAGGATCATCAAACACAGATGCGACACTTTTCTCGTGACAAAACCTTCAATAATACCGACGTTTTTTTCGCACGCTTTGAAACTAGATAAATTGACCATATTAAGAATAAAATGAAAAAAAGAAGAAAGAAACAGAAGTGATTTGATTAAAATTATCCGCAATTTTATTATGCAGTTACTACAAACACCCAACCAATGTCACAATAATGGGCGCGCAAATGAAACTGCTCTGCTGAACGTGAATGAAACTGCGAAACGCTCTTGAACTCTTCACGCCTCGAATAAGAAATCATAAGGCGAATAACCATACCAACGGCGGTTTATACATTCAGGCAAAAGGTTTATACTTTCAGACGGCATTTATGGGGCGCCGCCATCTTGACGTCACGTGACCCTGCCACCATAGCCGACCTTCAGTTTCGCGCCGTTCCTCCGGGTTGTGGCCACTGGCCACTACCGGGCTTTGTTTTCGTGTTCTTTTACTTTCCGCGATTAAATCGTCTGTTTTCTTTCGGTCTTTCTTATATTTCGGGCTTTCATTTAATCATTTGGTATCTATATGTCAACATAGCTCTTGTATTTTCTTCTTTATGAAATGGAATCGGACAGCGAATAGATCGACGATACAAGAGTATGGCGTCAGAGACCATGAGTTCATCCCATTCTAACGTTTTTCTCGCTAATAAAGGGCAGTCAACAACATAGCGACATATGAAATTTCTGCCTGACGCGGTAAGGCTATCTCAGTCGTGCTTCTCGCTGCATGTGCGCGCTCGTTTCCGTAAAGCCGACGGCGCATGGCAAGCCATTTAGCGTGCGACGAGACGAGCGGCAACAGCAACGACGAGGGTCAGCGACGAGCGACGGAGATTTCTCACTGTCGCCTGTCGCGTCGCTCGGTTTTTCGGTTTCTAGAAAACGTCGCTAATTGCCTTGGTTGCTTTCTCCCGTCGCTTCCGTGCGGTTCGCCTCGTCGCGTGACTGACCGAGCGACATCGAAGCGGGTCACCGTCGCTTGTCTCGTTGCTCGCCAAATCGCTTACATGCGGTTTATACTTAATATCGAGGCGCCAATGGTTCAACGCTGTGTGCATGGAAGTTAATAGAAGCATCGACCCAATGTAAGCAATTTGGCGAGCGACGAGCAAAGCGGCGAGCGACCCGCACTGATGTCGCTCGGTCAGTCGCGCGACGAGGCGAGCTGCTGGAAGCGAGGGGGCAAGCGCGACCAAAACGGTGAGTGACGTTTTCTAGAAATCCCAAAACCGGAGCGATGCGACGGGCGACTGTGAGAAACTCTCCGTCGCTCGTCTCGTCATACGATAAATCGCTTACATGCGGGTCGGCTTTACGGACACCAAGCGCGCACATGCGGCGAGAAGCACGACTGCGATAGCCTTATCGCGTCAGTTGAAATTTAAATATGTCGCAGTAAGTCTTCACTGCCATTTAGTAGCTGATTCAAAAGCGTAAGAATGGGATCAACTTACATGGTGCCTGAAGCCTCATAATCTTAGAATTGAAAACGAGCGTGTTGGTTAATAGATATAAAGCCTGAAAGTACAGAACAGTGAGGACGAGGACGGGAACAGGACATCTTTCAGGTGAAAGATGTCCTGTTCCCGTCCTCGTCCTCGTACGTTTTATACTTTTAAGTTTTATATCTCATAATCTTGCATCGTCGATCCATTCGCTGTTCGATTCCATTCCATAGATAAGAAAATACAA
>JAZHYW010042731.1:0-53410 GCA_037355805.1 Ixodes ricinus | reverse complement strand
TCGGTTACGTATTATTACTATGTACGCCGAGATGGATAAACACGCAGTGAAGGCGGCATTCGGACTGTACATTCAATTACAAAAAAATGTAGTAATGAACCCATTTCATTATGTTTGTTTAAATGTCGTACACGGTATACGAGGACTACAGTTAGTCATAATGTAAACTTACCATTATGTAAAATACTTACGGTCAACGACGCATTGAATTCAGTGGTACATTAATTAGAAATGCAATATCGACGGATGTGAGACAGAAGTATAACTTTTTGATATCATTAAAGAAATACATTTTTTATTCGCAAGTGTAATACAGACATACCATCCCGTAACAAAATTTAGCATTTTTTTACGGCAATTGTTTTACATGGGTGCAGCATTCTTAAACTTCTTTTGTGATTTGACCCAACAGTATAGCCACTGTGGCTGTGGATCCAAACAATATTTGTGCGTTTTATTGTATTTTTAATAAATACATTTTAATAAAAGCCTAAATGACCCCCCCTGCCCTCTTTTTTAAAACGTGTTCGAATAAAAAAAAATCTAGATCGGCGTGATTTTTTTGCGCCGCGTCGAGAAGTCGAGAAACTATAGTCGGTGACAGGTCAAGAACGAAGTGGAAGCTCCTCCCACCTCTTTCCACTTTAGTAGTGCGAGCGATGGAGAGGAGGCGACCTCGTTTCCACCGTTCGCTTTGCTGAAGTGGAAAGGGGGTGGGAGGAGCTTCACTTCGTTCTTGACCTGTCACCGACTATAGATGTGCTGGTGTTTGTAAACTAAAATAATCCCCGAAAGCTTAAAAAAAAAAAACGCGCCTTGCCCTTTTTAGTTTCTCAGTGAGTATAAAGCCTGCAACATAAGGTCTGTGGAACCGTCAGACCTTGCACGACATTCAACGTGCTTCCTCACACAAGTGGAATAGAAATCTCTCCATCCACAGTCCCAGTTCATTAATCAGCAACTGCGTCCCTGTGAAACGCTGGAGCGATTCCATCACCCTGCTCTTTTACCCAAATGCACTCAATTTTTCTCGAGGTCTGCTAAAAAAAACAATTAACCGCACTTTTTTTTTTTTTCAGCGTAAAATTAAATGCGATATTTTTTCCCTCCTCGCTTCATGGCATATGTGTAGGACCGAAACGCGCAAACGATAGGAAGCATCCCTTCCGATGGGCGTCCCACTTGGATCTCGTTCTTTCTCTTTGATAGACTCGAGTTAAGGCCGGGGTCACACTGTTTATTTGCCGTACAAAAGGCGGTCTGCATACGCATTCGAACGCGAGACAGCGATACCACGGATATCGCGGTGTTTGCAGGCTGTCTTTTGTACGATGTATGAGCAGTGCGTGAGCCCGGCTTACGGCTGCGGCCGCCACCTTGAACAAGGCAGATGTTCAACCGCCAGGGCGGCGATGCACGTCTATTCGCGAGCAGAAATGTTTGCGCACGTCACCGGCGTTCCTCCTTGACGTCCGGACTCCTCGGCGGCTGCGTGACGTGGCTCAGCTCCCCGAGTTCGGCACGCTGTTCTTCTGCTCAGGGTCACCGCGGCCCTGTCTTTCATGTTATCTTAGAGAAACAGCCTTTGTTACGAATGAAGGACTCGATTTTGTTTTCTTATTTTATTCCTGACTCAAAACAAAACTGTCTTTTTTTTAATTTATTGGCGCTTTTTGTTGCTTCGACGCTCGTTCTTTATTTTGTTTGGCACAAGTTCGCCAATTAAAGCCTTCTTCTCAGTTGATAATTTATCGTCTCTTCGCCTTACTCCGTGAAAATATCATACAAGGTGTCTTATTTATGTTTTTCACACTGTTTTTAAAATTTGTTAAGGTCACACGAATGCAGTCGAATTACGTAAGGGGGGCATTATATAGGGGCTTATCGTCACGATAAGTTTAATAATTAACTGAAAGTTGTTAAATATTTTTAATTAGTAAAAATAAGCCCGACGAGGATATATAAGCATATTGATAAAATTACAAACTTGACGAGCGTCATCGACAACCATTAAATCAGAAAATTTGAGAAAGAATCGCAGCACATGGAAATTGCTGTGGTACGCTAAAGTTACCACTCCTGCAAAAGGCGCAAGGCTCGGGGCGCGAAAACGCGGATGATCATTTCATCATCCGCGTCCATCGTGCTAAATCGTCAAAAATAAACGCACGTAATGCCGCGCGCGTAGCTAGCCAAGTGGGCAGCGCGGCCGTGGCCCATCGGTTATCGTGTTTGCCTCCCTCCTGATGAGTCAGGGTTCGATTCCTGGGAGCGACGTCTCTTTTATTTATTCTAGCGATTTCGTGTTCAGGTAAATTCGAGAATCCTGTTGCTTCTTCGAGGTGCGAATGTTCTCCGCGCCGAACCTTTCTACGCTGATTATTCCAGAAGCCCACGCGTGTTGTACATGAGGGGAGTCTGCGTGCCGAGGCGGAGTCAGTTTCGCCCCAGCGTTCGACTCTGCTGTCACGCCGACTTCGACGCCCGCGACGCTCTGCTTTCTTCTGTTCCCTTTTATTTTTGGGCGCAAGTTGGCCCCATTAAACGTCTCAGTTTCCCCAGTTATTCTTTGTTTCACCTTGTCATTCGTGACAATATACCGATTAGCACCGTCTCCAAGTAGGGATGCTTCGGAATTTTTCGCATTCCTTCATCTTTTGAAAGTTGGGCACACGCGCGCCGCCAGGGAACTTTTAAGCAACAACCCAGTTACCAACGAAAGGTGCAATATAAAATGTAGAGTCCTCTAGTTCATCCTGGTACTACGAGCGAACACTTCAAAATGGGTTCTTTTTCGGGAAAACCGGTCTCAAAGCGCGGATGGTTCGGCCATTTTAAATTTGATGACAAGGGCCTCGCCAGGGAACTTTTAAGAACAACCAAATTACCAAGTAATAGAGAAATATGAAATGTAGAGCCCTCGAGCACATCCGAGACCTTCCAGACCCCCTGACAATAAGCACTGGGTATGAACAGTGTGACCCGGATTTAGAGGTTGAAAAAAGAATATGAGCGATGTTCTTTTTTTTTTTTTTGTGCCCTGAATCCTACAGTTGCATTAAAATTGCGAATAAATAAACGTCAACCGCATTTATCTCATAAAAAAAGAAAGAAATAAAACAAGCCTGCAGCAATATCCACGGGACATCTGGCGCCGAACCTAGCTGCCATCTGTGGTTGGCGAAGGACATTGTGACAACACCGCTGGTATGTCGCCAGTCGTGAAGGCCTAGTAAAAAAAGAAAAACACAGACACACAAAAACACGATTTTTTGCGGCGTGTTTTCTACCCGAGGAAAAAAGAACTGAATGCAATCTGTTATTTTTTCGGCAAAATTGACGTCAAGCTTTGGCCTTCCCTGAGATCACGAAGAAAACATATCTGGAAAGCAGACAGGATACACGTTACTGAAATAAAGTGTCTAGGTACCGTTGCTCGTTACTCACTTAAACATTACCTAGTACGTACGTTACTCGTTACAGCAATTCAAATGAAGGCGGTATGCCTAAGCTTAAGAGTAACGTGTTTTTTTCCTTTACTCTGAATGTGTTGTTTGCGAAGCAGTATAGCTACTTCCAATATTGCTGCGCTTTGGCCGATGCCTACCGGTTATCTTGCTTGGTTCCCTTGCAAAGGGCAACGGTCCGATTCCTAGCAGCGGACGTATATTTTTATTATCTCTGGAACTCTCGCATTCTAGTAAATTCGAGAACCCTGGTGTATTCGAAGTCCGAATGTTTTAGGCTCCGAATGTTCTACGCCGAATGTTCCAGAAGCGTGTGCATTAAGGGGCTCCTCGTGGCGAGCCGGAGTCAGTCTTGCCCCAGCGATCGATCCTGCTGTTTCGCCACTATCGACACCCTCGACGCTAGCCTTTTTCTACACTGTTTTGGGGCACAAGTTCGCCCCATTAAACATGTAGTTTGCTTCAGTTTTTATCGCCTCATCATTTGTCATTCGTGACATTTGGCTGGAGGTGCGGGGAAGCGCAATCTATGCCTTTGAAACGTACCGATCAGGAGATCTTTCGGGGACGATCTTTTTCAAGCACCGGAAAGCTGAGTTCCGTCCACAAGCCCAACACCCGAGCCAGCCGTCGCACCCAGGCACAGTCTCCAGAATTCGGTCTGCTGCTGGACAAGCCCAAGCCAAGGAAGACGACGATGGTCGCGACCAGTCGCCGACCCCGGCCGCTTCTGTAATCGTTTACCTGCGCGTCGCACCGCGGATGTCTGTTCCATTCCATGGTGGGCAATACGAAGACGTCGAAGACTGGATCAACAAGTAGGAACGCGTTGCCCGCCACAATGGCTGGCCCGGCGAGCAGCGCCTGCGCAACATCTATTTTTCGCTTGAGGGGACTGCCAAGCACTGGTACGAAAATCATGAGTCCTCTTTGACATCGTCGGACATTTTCAAGAGCGAGCTGAAGGGCACATTTATCAACCACCACCGCCGAGAGAGAGCCGAGGATCTACTGCAAACCTGAACCCAGCGCCCCAACGAGAGCGTCACCGGCTTCGTGGGGGACGTTCTGCGCCTGAGTTCCCGCGCCGACCCTCGGGACGCCTACGCGGCGTGAGAGACATCTTCGGCGGCCTTGTCCGCAGCCCTACGAACAACAGTCGAAGATTTTGCAACCGAGGCAACGAACATCGAGCGTGCCCTGCACGCCCGAGCCAGTCACTACCAGCGGCCACCCGGCCTCGCTGCCTTCGTGCCGTCGAGCTGCGACCTTAGCTCCAGCATCCAAGGCATTCGGCAGATCATCCGTGACGTCGTTCGGGAAGAGCTCCGAAAGCTGCTACCCGCCGCTGACCGACCATCTTCGCTCTCCATCGCTGAGGCCGTGCGGGAAAAAGTCCAGAGAGCTATCCAACCAGAAGCTCCCATCGTCGTGGCAGCCCCCGAGGAGCCCACGTTGACTTACGTCGCATTGCCCCGACGGCCACCGCCTACTCCTCGGGCCTATGTCGCGCCTCCCGTACGTCAGTCTCCTGCGCCGCAGCACGACCGACGCCACGACGACCAGGTCCAGTACTCCTGCAAGGAGCCTGCGCACCTCGGAAGACCGACGTGTGGCGAACGTCCGAGCGACACCCTCTGTGCTTCCATTGCGGGGAAGCAGACCGCACTTACCGCGGATGCCCATACCGACGACTCGGGCTGCGCGGGTTCCACCCGATTCCCGAACGACCCGCGCCCCCGTTATGGTGAACGCCCTCGGGAGATCGACGAGTACCTGCGACGATCTCAGTCCCCCGAGCCTGCGTCCCGCCGAGAGTTCCGGTCGCCGTCGCCGCGACGTCCAGCTTCGCCGATGCACCAACCCCGACGGGAAAGCCTGTCGCCCCTCCCTCCTCGCCGGGGAAACTAGGCGCGGCAACCCCTGGAGGTGGAGTTGCCGAAGACGACCGACGCCAGGATCCTCCACGAATGGGCCCCCACTCGAACGCCACCAAAGACCGAAACGACCCTCCTGCAGCGGTAAAGAATAAGCTAAACGTCGCTATCGACGGCCGCAACGCGTCGGCTCTCGTCGACATTGGAGCAGACTATCCGTCCTGAGTGGGAGGGTGCCCCAGTGGAAAGTGACGACGCCGTGGGATGACCCACAGAGGACCGCCGGGGGACATCTTATCACGCCAGTCGGAAGATTCACTGCTCGCGTCGAGATTCACGGCGAGACGTGTCCGGTATAATTTGTCATTCTACGAGACTGTGCGAGAGACATTTTACTCGGAATATACTTCTTGTGCGAATACGGCGCCGTCATCGACCTGGAAGCCAACGAGATGAGGCTGCGGAAACCTGTCGTGAACCCGAGAATCAAAAAACTACGGCCGCCACGTCAGCTACAGTGTGTACACTCTCCGACCACGTGAACTTGCCACCACACTCGAGTGTACTTGTGCCTGTCGGGACCGAAAAAGGCATCTCCGGAGAAGCTCTGCTGGAAGGTAGAGTCCAACTGCTCCTATAGGAAGAGGGATTGGCGTCGCAAGAGGCATCGCGGACCTCCAAGACGGACACACTGTTGCACTCGTAACGAACTTCCGACAGGAGGCTCAACACCTTACGAAAGGCACCGCCGTGGGTCATGCCGAGGAACTCCCGGACTCAGCCGCAATTGCCGGAATATCAGAAGACCTCTCTTCGTGGCCACACAAGACAACGCCGCCTTCGCAGTTCGACATCGATCCAACCCTGCCTACCCCACAACGACAACTCAGTGACCTTCTCGCCGAGTTCAATGAGTGCTTCCCCACGTCGTGTCGTCAAAGGTGCGTCAAACGACGTTTGCGAAACATCAAATTCTTACTGATGACGATGCGCGTCCTGTTCATCGGTCGACGTACCGTGTCTCTGTGAAAGAGAGAAACGTCATCCAGAACCAGGTTCAAGAAATGCTCGACGACATCATCCAGCCCTCAAACAGTCCGTGGGCTTCACCGGTAGTCCGGGGAAAAAGAAAGACGGGACTCTTCGGTTCTGCGTGGACTATTGCCGACTGAACGCCGTAACAAAAAAGGACGTCTACCCGCTGCCACGCATCGACGACACTCTGGACCGGCTGCGCCACGCCCGATACTTTTCGTCGATGGACCTGAGGAGTGGGTACTGACAGATCGAGGTCGACGGACGGGATTGAAAGAAGACTGCCTTCGTCACGCCGGACGGACTGTATGAATTTAAAGTGATGCCGTTCGGACTATGCACAGCACCGGCGGCCTTCCTGCGCGTAATGGACACCGTCCTTTCCGGCTTGAAATGGCAAAGCTGTCTCGTCTACCTCGACGAAGTCGTGGTATTCGGAAGCGACTTCGACGCGTACCCGAGACGTTTGCGAGCCGTGCTACAGGCTATCCAGAATGCTGGACTGACACTAACGCCATCAAAATGTCGGTTCGCTTATGGCGAGCTCAAATTCCTGGGCCATGTCGTGAGTGCTCTGGGTGTAAGCCCTGACCCTGACAAAGACATCCGCTATCGCCGAATTTTCGAAGCCATCAGACAAGAAAGCCGTGCGAAGATTTCTTGGGCTGTGCGCTTACTACAGACGTTTCGTTCGCGATTTTGCCAAGCTTTCTTCACCGCTCACGCATCTGACGAAGGATGACGAGAACTTCCGGTGGGGGAGGAACAAGAACAAGCGTTCAACGAACTGAAGAAAAGACTCCACTCGCCCCCTATCCTCGGACAGTTCGATCCATCAGCGGAAACGGAAGCTCACACAAACGCCAGCAACGCCGGACTCGGCGAGATACTCGTGCAAAGACAAGACGGAGTAGAGAGGGTGATAGCTTACGCAAGCCGGGCACTGTCCAAGGCAGAGAAAAATTACTCAACGACCGACAAGGAATGCCTCGCTGTCGTCTGGGCGTTAACCAAGTTCCGCCCGTACCTGTACGGGATCCCGTTCCGCGTTGTCACGGACCACCACGCTCTCTGTTGGCGTGCCACCCTCAAGGACCCGTCAGGACGCCTCGCTCGCTGGAGTCTCCGACTGCAAGAATTCGACGTAACCATTGTGCATTAGGTCTGGCCGCAAGCTTAACGACACCGACTGTTTGTCTAGGGCCCCAGTCGAATCTCCTCACGACAGCACCGACGACAACAATGACGCCCGTTTTCTCGGCGCAGCCACAGATACCGACTGGGGAGCACTTCAACGAGACGACCCGGAACTTCGCGCCGTGATCGACCACCTCAAACGTCAAGGAAGCTCAGTCCCGCAGAGTCTTGGCCCGAGATTAGTCAAGCTTCGTTCTGCTGCAAGGCATGTTCTTCAAGAAAACTTCGGAACCAGCCTGGCTTTTGGTCGCTCCTGCCAGCCTGCGAGAAGGAATCTTCCAAGCATGCCACGACGACCCAACAGCTGGACACCTTGGCTACAGCAGGACGCTCGCCCGGATTCGAAACAAGTACTATTGGCCGAGACTCCCGAAAACCGTCCATCTGTACATACGGTCCTGCCATGAGTGCCAACAACGTAAGAAGCCTCCGACGAAGCCAGCCGGGCTCCTGCAGCCGATATCTGCCCCGACTAGGCCCTTCCAGCAGGTCGGAATGGATTTACTTGGGCCGTTCACAACATCGACGCGAGGAAACCGGTGGATTATCGTCGCGACCAATTATCTTACACGATTCGCCAAGACGAAAGCCCTTCCATGGGAAACAGCGGTTGAAGTCGCCCAGTTTTTCGTCGAGTCCATTTTCCTTCTACACGGCGCACCTGAAGTGCTGATCACAGATCGAGGGTCATCTTTCATGGCACAGCTGACTCAAGAGGTTCTTCGGCTCAGCCACACCAGCCATTGACGAACCACCGCTTATCATCAGAGACCACTGGACTAAAGCGCGAGACACATGGACGGCAGAATCGTCCGATCCGACAGTCCGAACGCCGCTCCGAATTGCCGCACGCGACAGTTCGAGACACACGCTTCCGACCTTCCATGCGACACAACGATCCGTTAGGCTCCGCCCAGGAGATCCAAGAGCTCCAGCGCAGGTCCGCGTTCCTATACAAGGTAGCTCTCTGGTCCCAGATTGACGGTTGAGCTCGCACACGCGAAATTATGAGCTTTTTCTCGCTAGCGCGTGCATTCTTTGCTGGGGCCATTTTTCTCAAATGGGTCAGCGGGATTCACGCGTCCGGCTTCCCGTCGCCCAGGTCAGTCCCGTTTTCTTGTTCGTCCCGCCAGACCCAGTACGTCATCATAACGTTCGCGCTAGCTGTGCTGTCATTGGCTGGACGCTTCCGACAGTCCGTCCGCCGTGCGAAACTATCTGGCACGTCGGACGCACGCCGGATCGCCGATCCGACATCTGAAGCAACCAAACTTTTCGGATCAGGCAGTCGTATTGCCAGATTGGACGTCGGATCGGATGGATTTTTCGCGCATGTGTCTCGCGCTTAACGGAGCGGCTCAACAAGACGATCGCCGACATGATCTCCGTGTGCGTCGACATAGAGCAGAAGACGTGGGACGAGGTGTTGCCGTACGTCACGTTTGCGTAGAACACAGCGGTTCAGGAAACCACGAGAATGACGCCGTTCCAACCAGTACACGGCCGGACGGCTACCACGATGCTCGACGCCATGCTGCCTCACGTGCCAACCGACGATGGGAACGACGACGCTCAACTGATCTCTCAACACGCGAAGGAAGCTCGTCAACTGACAAGAATCAGGATTCAAGACCAACAGCGAGTCGACGCACGCAGGTATCACCTTCGTCGCCGGGACGTCCACTTTCAACCCGGAGACCGGGTATGGGTTTGGACACCGATACGGCGCCGCGGTCTCAGCGAGAAGCTTCCTGAAACGCTATTTCGGACCGGACATTATTCAGGTTCGCTTCCGGTTCGGGTTCACTAGCTTCGTATCTTGTTCTGGTTCGGCTCCGGCTGAATCACACATGCGAAATATCGGTTGGGTTACCGATTCCACCAAGCGCGAACCGGTTCAAACTGGTTCATAAGTCTACCTTATACCATGGCCACCCATGCATTTCTTCCGGCTTTTGTTGAGCACGAGTCGGACACAAAACAAAGTACGTTTTTATTACACAAAAAAAAAAAAGAACTGACGAGGAAGACACTTGTTATATTTGGCTCAACATGTGCGAGTTGCGCTAGAGGAGGAGAAGTAGACTTTTATTGATTTCAAGAGACTTTTGGTCTAGGTGGGGTCCTTAGTCCAGGGCTCCAGTGCTCTCTGCCGCAGCCTTCGCCCTTTGTACCAGCATTTGCTGGTCGTCAGGGGAGGGGCTCAGCAGCGGAACTTCCCAGGTCTCGTAGGAAGGGGAAAGGGGGAGCGAGGGGTCGGAGAGATACGCCCAAGTGACGTGATAGAGGGATGGGTACTTGCCGCAGTGTGGGCAAGTGTCAGGATAATTGTTGGGGAAGAATTCATGCAGGAGCGCCAAATGTTTGGATGTTGTCATCTGTAACTGACGCCAGGTCGTGGCCTCCTCACGGGTTAGTGAGTGATAAGGTGGTGGATACACTGTTAACAAGTCCCGTGTATTTGGTAAATATTTGGGGTGAAAAACACGTTATTACCCAAATTATCATAAATTTACACGTTGAGTAATTTATAATTCGTTCAAAAATCATGCGAGGTTGTAGAAAACGTGTTTTGGTTCGGTCATACACGCATCACCGTGTAGCCGACCTCGAAAACACGCATCACCCCGGCGACGACCGCACTATTGCCGGCTATCGAAGCACCATAATGCTTGGGGACACACCTAGAAAGGACCATGGAGACAAATGCCGCGGAAAGAAACATGCCTCGGAGACAGATATGCACCAAAAGCAATTACGCCATGTCGCGGGACGGGGCGAATCCCACGCTTGTTGCGCGCTGTTACAGTGAGCTAGCGCTGTCATCAAGGAGGTTATAAGTACTAGGACGGGGTACGTTGCAATATTGGTGAAGCCTATTCATAAAGAGTTTAAACGATGTTGTGCCCAACCTGACCGCAGATCTCTCAGGCAATTGACCTTTTAAGATCGCTAGGCGCATCGCGCCGACTCTGGGAGAGGGGAGGAAGAAGGGAAAAGGCGCCATTTTTGGTGGCTCTCTCGACCGCTCGTTTGCTCTGACACTGCTTGGTTAGGCCTTTCTCCTGGCTCTCCGCTTTTCTCGCGGCTAGGCTTCTATAATCGTCGTTCCTCGGCACCGCGCAGCTATAGGTTACACAAATGACAGCAAAAATGGTTCCGATGCACGATTTTATAGAGTTTCACAGCGGCCTTTTGCGGGTGGTGCACGAAAGCACATCCGGTCTCAAACACCGCCGCCCTTTTTGCCCGGCTTTCAAAAAGCCTATGACGCGAATCCCCCGTGTTGTGGCTGGGTCATCAGTGTGATGGCAGAGACATTCTGCTTTTGACTTCAAAATACGGTAAATGTGAACATGATGGCTGGGCGCGAAACTAGTTAGGAAAAGCGAAAACGCAAAAAAAAGACAGAAAAAGAACAGGCAACGTCTCTTCGCATTGCCTGTCCTTCGCTATGTGTTTCCTTACCCCAGTCTCAGGTCTCGGTTAAACTGAAAACGAGCATTTTGATATGCGGAATGAGATACGGAATACATGAGAGGGATGGCTTATCAAGGGAAAACAGGACTTCTTGAAAGAAGTCCTGTTTCCATCCCTCGCTCGTTGTACGTTCTTCTTCACATTGTATTCAATATCAGGCCTGTGTCTACACGCCAATCCCACCAGCTCGCTCTGCGCTCTCACTATATTTCCGTTAACACTAAATGTGCACGCGAGGTTGTGCTTGACGTAATCATGCCGTAGCCGGTTCTTAAGTGAAGAATAACAAGATAAAGCTTTCCGTTCTTCAAGCGTGTGCTATACACATTCGCGTCTTGTCGTGTTAAAAGTGAAGAGAAAACACAAGAAAGTATCGATCGTCACTGGCCAAAACATTTAAAGCGTGCAAAACGAATTTGAGCCTTTACGGAGACAGGAATCCCCATGGAATGCCTTGGCTATCAACCGTAAACTCCCGTTTGCTGGGGCCACTTTGTCGAAGACTTGTAAACGTGCCGGGTTCGAAGAGAGAGATTCTTTCTAACATACCGTTCCTTACTTTTTGACGGTGCGAGGCAAGCCTTTGCTGATATAAAGACCGCCCGGATTTCACACCGTTCGAGTTTGTTTACACATTCCCCGGCAGCGGCGATACTGCCGTGCGGTTACGCGGTGCACAGAGACGGCGAAGTGAGTGAACGCAATAAGCTTGAGCCAACTTAGTTGAGCCGGTCGAGGATTGCAGAACAGCTGTTTGTAGTGGCCGGGCCTCATAAACGGAGGCTTACAAGCTCCCGCACAAGGGGAATGGTTGGCGTCGGTATCGTAAATCCGGTCACCATTACTCTCCTTACAGAACACTCTGCGACTCACGCCCCGAAAGCCGGGCCTCGTTTCGCCTGGTTGCTTGCAAGACGCAACACCGGTAACGTTGACGACGAAGTGACTCCCGAGTCGATGGTGAGGAACCGATGCGGCGTCGGCGGTCTATTCATTCTTGGAGGTACAAAAACGAACGAGATCCTCTATATCGTAAGCAGTGGCTTTTGTTAATCGGCTACGAGGGGCCCTAATCTCGCACAATTATGGCGAAAAAGTTGGCGAAGAAATCTCGGCGGCTGCGATTGGCCGATGTCGCACTTGACCTTGGCGCCTGCGAATCGCAGCCGCCGTATTTCTCGCCGACTTTTTCGCTAAGTGTTCCGGATTTGGGCCCCCGGTCGTCCTCGGTCGTTTCGAAGAAAACATACACGCGAAACAGGAGACAGAAATACACGTTCAGAGTGGTGAAAGACGGAACAACGCCACCAGAAGAACACCACGTAAACACATGGACCGGGAGAACACGCCAGGCCTGGTGCGGACGACGGAGAGAACGGTTTCGGACGCCACCAAAAGTGTTTCGAAGCGATTCCCGTGAGGCGCGCCACGGCCGTGGCGAAAACTATGAAAAAGGTCAAGATGGTGCGCGCGTGACATGTCACGTGTGAGATGGATGGTTGATTGTAGAAGGATTCCTTGCAGGCTTGCGCGGCTCCGTTCGGTAAGCTTATCAGATCGAAGGCTAGACGAAGGCTAGCTGCGGTCACGCGATGTGGTCATGCTGGCCTGATAAGTGAGGAGAGTAAGGAGAAAATGAAAAAAATTGCGGTGGCTTAGCTTCGACTATGTTAGGATATACGTAGCGTGAGCTTATGCGCACAAAATGAGAGGCGCTATATCAAGCGGCTCCAGTGCAGCGTCTGATTTGGCTACTGCGCA
This sequence comes from Ixodes ricinus, assembly GCA_037355805.1. Taxonomy (NCBI): domain Eukaryota; kingdom Metazoa; phylum Arthropoda; class Arachnida; order Ixodida; family Ixodidae; genus Ixodes; species Ixodes ricinus. The sequence continues at coordinate 40,593 of JAZHYW010042731.1, read as the reverse complement.
ACGGAGGCGGACAGCTGGGCACGCGGCGGCGCCACTGCGTCTGCCGCGGCTATGACGTCTCGAATGCGAAGACCGGCGAGGCGCGCGCGGTGGTGGCTCCGGCCAACACCACCTAGACAGAGGCCTCCACATGGTCTGCTCTCCTCTATGAAACGTCGTCAGAGTCGGATCGCGCTAACTCGGCTATTGGGTCCGAGCCCGACCTTCGACGGCGCTGATTAGACACGAGCCCCAGCCGAACGCTGACGCAGCACTCGTGGCCAATCACAGGCTTCGATCGATCTGACTGTGATGACGCGTGCGGAGGCCTTCTGTCTAGGTGGTGTTGCTCCGGCCCGCCAGCTGTGCGCCGTGACGTCACCAGAAACTGCCATTTTAAAGGTTAAAAACGAACCGTTGCTAGTATGGGACGCACACTTTCATGCAAAGCTATGACGTCAAGTCACTCAAATCGAAAAACATGCATATTTACAATAATAATATTATATTTTCTGGTAGAGGCTCAGAAACCGTTGCTTTCGGGTTTGCGCACAGAACGGTGAGTCAGGACTCAGGACCCAGCGTTATTGCCCTCATTTTAACATTGTACACACATATGCAGGCTTGCGCTGATGATGCCTCAAAACCGAAACTCTCGTATAGCGTGATACGGTGACTGCACGCCGCTACCAACGTTCAGCAGATACTATCTCGGTTCCGCATCTTCCTCCGCGCCTGTGGGGAGGAGGCGGCCCGGCGCAGGTCCCCGCCACCGCCAGCGCTGCGGTCGAAGGTTGCGCCATCAGGACGATCGCCGCTCCCTTGCGCGCAACGTTCAGCACGCCTACTGCAGCCCGGGATCCCGCGCTGATTTTCGCGAAGTAACGCGCCCAGAATTCGAACTTTCAGTCGCCTTTTGAACAGCAGGTAATCACCGAGCATGTAACACCGGAGACGATACGTACGTGCAAGCTGGATTCAGCCTTGGCACCGCAGCGGTTGTCACGATGCTTGGTCGCCTCCACGTCGCCAACGAAACCGAGCGATGACGAGGATCAAGTTCCGCGCGGTCCCGGTGTAATTTTTGTTCCGCGTATTCACCCGGTAACCGCACGTAGCAGATTATCGCGACAAAAGCTGCGCGTCGTCGCAACCAGCGCCGTCGCTGGGCATTTTTTTAATTTTTGTCTTACAAAATATATCGATCTTACCTATGCTGTTACAGAAGATTTGCTCAACTTGCAATTTAGTAAAGTATCTACAGAAACTGCTCATTCACAACACATTACACAAGCCGTAACACAATCAATTTTATTTTGCTAACTCGCAAAAAATAAAAAAAGGGCTTCAAGTCCACATAAAACAAAGCCTGGTTACAGTTAAAGCTCACCCTATACAAGCGCGGCCTTTTTCCCTTTCTCTTTGGGCCCTTATGGCACTATCAGCTTTCTTGGCATTTGCCCGCGTGCGAAAGCGGGCATACGGTCGCGTCACAACGAACGTCGTATCTGCAAACCGTCGAAAGCAATCACACGCTCGAAGGGCAGAAGACCAACAGATCGCATAACAAACAGCGCGAACAGCGAGCGAAAATGCAAGCCCAACCGCGTAGCCGGAGCTGGCCTGGCCGGCACACACGCGCAAGCTTCGACGCAGCGCCCTCCCACGGTCCCTAGGGTCGGTCGCGCCCGCCTGGAGAGGGGCAGTTCGGGGAACTGGAAGAAGATATCTATAAACGTTGGCTGCTACTGCCCAACATCGTTGTCACGCCACTTCTGCTAGAAGTCACTCTAAAATTGCCAGTAAACTCACAAAACGCACCGATACAATTATCTTGTAGAATATCACCTTACTTAGTAATATAACTGTGTCAATATGCATTACATGTTGCATTCAAGTTAAGAAAAACAACAAAAAACCTTTTTTCGCCAGAAAAAAAACTAAATTTCAACGTTAAGTCTGGTAACAATGTATTTTTGCCGAATCTTTGCCGAATCTCTAGGAAAATTCGGCAAAAGTTCGGCCTTGCCGAATCCCGAGATTCGGCGCCGAACTTTCGATTCGGCAAAAGTTCGGCCCATCACTACTCATTATGAGAGCCACGCGAAACTGCTCAGCCTCGGCCAGTGTAGCTCACGCTACAAAAGAGGCGAGGCGTCAAGGCAGCATGGCTTGTGGAGGCTACGCAGCTGACGTCATGCCCTCTCCTACCCTATTATCCTCCTTGGCTGTCATTGATTCTGGTCGATGACAATGCGGCTTTCCTCATGTCGCCCATGTTTGTATTTATTTTTGGGGGTCTTCATAATAGTTTCTTACGCACTACAAATAAAAGTATTGGTCTAATTACTCGTTCATAAGCCGTTAAAATGGACATAAAAAGCGTGTCCTCGATTCGAACACGTGACATTGCGGTTGGTTTCGTTTTGTCTTCAACCTTTCAACTGCAAGCGAAACGGCCGTGTAACACCAGAGAGGGGGGGGGGTTCTGTTTGGTGCAACACGGCGATGCGACAAAGAGCTGAAACGTTCGTGGTGTGTGCTACGGTGCTTGTTGTTGTGGGGTTGAGGTTACACGCGGTTCAGTCCCGTCATCGTCAGCTGATCCGGACCAGCTAGTTCGGGAGGACCCAGCGAGCGTTTTAAAAGTAAATCTTCCTTCGTTCCGTTTGAAAAAGTGGAAGATTCCCGACGCATATCGTGAATAAAAAGCTGCAGGCGTTTTCAACAAACTTACGTCGTTTTATTTCCACAATGGACTCCGGATTGTTGTCCTAAATCTGCCGTTTTTATGCCTCGTGTTGTTGGACTGCGTTTGCACAGCGACGCACACCGCTCCGAGTAGATGATTCGGTCCTGCAAACGACCGGCTATACAAAAATGTCAAAGAAACTTAAGTCACCACCGATATTTTTCTGTAAATCTCGTGTGAGTCTGTTGCGTTCATCATGTGGTGTGAATAAATTGAGGCAAGATTTTCTACCTGCCCACAGATGCAAGAACTGAGACCATTTTTTACGTTAGTGAACATAGTGCTTTTTCTTTATTTTGGGAAGAGGCGTTGAGTGAATTTATTATGGTACAGTCACTTGAGAGTTGAGAAATTGGGGAGAGCGAGCAAGCTTTCCCGACTTTGTCTCTTTCTCTCTGGAACTGCCCCTATAGTTTCAACTTTCAGTTTCAGAAGGCACACCTACTAGCAGATACAAACTGCTCTAAAGCAAGTAAAAGACTGGGAAGTCAGGACGGTGCGGACTCCGTGTTTCGCGCTTTTCGCTATAAGTGAGTGGGTAACTGCTTTTGCGAGGTACGCGGAATATGCAAACGATTTTGTTATGCCCGTCGTCTGCGTCTCCCCAGCCAAACGAATAAGATGATCTACAAAGGCGCAATCACAAGCTAAGATTTTACGATAACAGTGCGTTTGCTTCGGTGGTCAGTGTAGTTGTATTTTACCCTGCTCTCTGCAACACCGTGTCATGACAAAGAGCTGGAACGGTCACGGTTTGTGCTGGCCTAGAGGTTGACAGAAACCCGCATCGTCCGCATCGGCACCGAGTGCACTTGGGCTGTTGATATGGGCAGTACCAACCGAAGGGGGCAAGGGGCGCTGGCCCCCCCAGTTCTGAGAGTGGGGGAGCAAGGCATGTGTTTTGCTCCCCCCCGCCCCCTTGAAACAGCCACCACTGGGCAGGGCAAACGCTGGCCGGTGGCGCCCAAGGGATACCAACGGCACCGTCCCCCGGCCTTGGAGGGGGGGGGTCTGGTTTGCCCCCCCCCCCCCACCCCCCCACACTATAAAAAACAAGTTGGTACGCCGCTGGCTGTTGATGCTCAAGCCCTTCATCCGCGGCTTGTCGCCAGCTGATCCTGCTGCTCGTCGGTGAGGAAGCGGCGAGAGTGACCTCTGAAGTAAATGTAAATCATCATTCATCTAGTTATCCGGTGTCAAAGTGTGGAAGATGTCCAACGTGTACTGAGGGCGGGAATTACGAGCGTTTTGCCTTGTTTTTGTAGCCCAAACCAGAGCAGCAAGAGAACTCGCCTTGCGTACTCCAAAATGACGGAAGCAATACGTTTCAACAGGTCGAGTACTTCACCGGGGATGTAGGCTAGGCCGTGCACACTGTTTAAACGCTTGCAGTATCCACGGGTGGTACCAGGAAAGCGAAGTCAACAGAGAAGGAGCTCGCGATTCAGCATACTGCGGTGCACGGGCCGGTGAAGCTTCAAAGCTCGGGGTGGTGGTGGTATAACAAAAAAACTTTTAGCCTTTCCACTTTGGTGAAGAAGGAAGACCAGCGAAGCTGTACTATGGTGGGAATGAACTAATGGCCGGCCGCAAGTCGGCAAGCCAGAGTGGAAAGGCTGGAAAGGTTGCGCCATCTATGAGCGACGGCGGCAAACGGACAACCGGCAAACACAACACTCTGGACAGCTACCGCCATCTATGAGCGACGGCGGCAACCAGAGTTTTGTGTCGACGTTTCTTTGCGGGGGACACGATCTTGGGGAACCTAGCATTTAACGGCTCCGCTGTAAAAACGCATCAGCGCCACGCCAGTGATCACGAATAACACCGGTCACAAACCACCAAGCCCCACCGCTCCACTCGACACCGACACGACATACGACAACAAACTGCATCAAAACGCCCCAAAGTGAAGGCGTTTGCTCCCGTACGCGTACTGCAATTAGCGGAAGTGAAATGTTGGACAGATGTGAAAATGCCCTTCACAAGAATATATAAAAAAAATGCTTTGCGCTAGGATCATTTCCATTTATTATTGAATACATAATGACAAAATCCCAATAATTAGTTTTTCTATCAAATTCAAGCTAGTCAGACTGTTCATAACACTGGTCAAGCAAGAAAATAACAAAAAATTAACTTTTTCACTGATCGGTTTAAGATTTATTGTTTAATATATCGTTATATGTGGCAACGGACTAACATTGTAGATTTTGCCTCCATACTTTTTAAATGCGAACAGTTCTAACACACGACTGTCCATTTACTGTATATAAAATAGTAGCTGCTAGCTGCAGTAAGGGGCGCGCTAGTCAGCAATGAATGGTGCAGGAGGCTTCCGCTTTGCTTTACCTCACTTATATCACAAGGCATGAGCAATGACCTCGCCGCATTTTTTAGATAGTCTTTCGATTCTGGCCAGTCCTAAGCCTAAATGAACGCGGTGATTGTCGGCATGGGAACGTATTTGAAATGCCACAGTGGATTGCCTTGACTCAATCAACCGAGAATTGATAGCACGCAGAAGCAGGCATTGACTCCGTAAGTGTGACGTCATGGGTCCAAACAAACCGTTGCTAGGGTCGTTGTTATGGACAAATACATGTGGCTCGGTTTCGCTACGAAACCCCGACCGTTCAAAAATCAGGAGTAGGATTTAAACTTCTAAAAATCACAGATATAGAAAGCTTGAATGTCATATATGTTTCGACAGAAGTGTGGCGGTAATCGCTCGTTTCTGAAATATTTACGACTGCAACTTCCGGTCCTCAAGATGCCTGCAGCAGACGACGAATGCAAGAAGTATGCCGTCTGCCGCACGCCGGCCGCCCAAGTGGGGCCGTCGTTTGCATCGTGTGAATAAAGACGATATTCTGACATCGCATTGGTTTAAAATATAATGAGTTTCAAACACTTGTAAGATTTCATAGTGGGGTGCGATGCAAAATATGGTTTATCGAAAGTCCGGGCGTCGATCGAGATGATCGTCTGCTAAAAGATCGTATTGCATCCGTGAGAAAAGCACTTCAGGCGAACGGCTGAGATCCCAAATTTTGTTTGCGGACTCGCGCTATGCGAGGGTGCTTCGTATACCTGGTTGTAACCATGGCGTGGAGGAAGATTCTTGCAGTTTCTTCAGATTTCCGCAAGACCCCAAAGCGCGAAAAAACTGGATAAAAAACATAAGGTGAGTTTATTACAGAATGTACTCGCATCGCGGGTTTGATGAAGATCGTCACCAAAAGAGCACATCCACATAATTTGATGTCATACAAAGGGGGGGAAAAAAGCAAAATACTGCGAAATCGCGATAGACTTGTGCAATTTTTTAGTAACCTGACAACCACAATAGCTAATAACAATAACAAACGAGCTTACCTCACGACGGCGTACGGTTTGTTTCTCATGCTGGCCTGCACTACGCCGGTAATGAATGCACTTCAGGTCGTCGTCGTAACTGATCTCCGCATGACGTGGTTTGATTTTACTGCATTTTTACCCCTCGTAGCGAAGCTAAGTTGTTCACAGAGAGAGAAAAAGAAATCAGCAGAACCCATCCTTTGGGAATGGTTATCTACGTTGAAAATGCAGAGCGCATCAAAGCGGTGCGGAGTTATGCGCACGTTCGTCAGGCGGCCGGCACACTCTAGATACGCCAGCCCACTCTTGAGGCGATTCTAAATTTAGTTGACACTTTCACAGCCCTCGCACGATCTCCGCAGCCCAGCACGTGCGTTTGTGTCACTTAGGAAGGCCAGCAAAGCACGCGCCATGCCCTGAAGCTTACTCAAAATGGTACCGACCAGGCTTGCTGGCGTCTCAGCTAGTCTCAACCAACGGTACTCTAAACGGTGATGAGCATATCTTCACCGCCGGGACGCGCCTTACGAGCCGCTGTCACAGCTACCGGTGCGCGCGCGTTCCATGCACGAGGGGCTCGTTCCGCTCTCGTGAGGGTGAGCAGCCGCCGCCACACCACCCTCTCCCCGAGCGCGGGAGAGGGTGAGCCTAGGGGCAGTGCTCAGCCTCACGGGGCCCGGAGTGAGCCCTCGTCCCTCGAACGCGCGCGATGGTAAAGATTATAAACAGGTGTTTAGAGTGCCTTGAATGACTTTGCGCTACGCAGAAAGCTCCTCGTAGGTTAGCGCGTCTGCACCTGCTGATCAAAGGGTCAGCGGTTCGAAATCCCGCCGGCGCCGGTCTTTGTAATGCGATATAGCGACCCGCGGCGTAAGCGGTTAGATAGCCAGCTAGATCGCCAGATAGTATGTATTCGATCGATCGATCGATCGACACATAGACTGGCAAGTGCGTGAAGCCTCCAACGACCGCGGGTCGCATAAATAAATAAAGAGACCGGCGCCGGCCAGGGATTCGAACCCTTCACCCTTTGATCAGCAGGCAGACGCGCTATAACCTACAGAGCTATGAAGCCAGTCATTCAAAGCACTCTAAAAAGCTTGTTTATATCTTTACCATCGCGCGCGTTCCATGCACGAGGGCTCATTCCGCTCTCGTGAGGCTTGGCCACGGAAGCGGAATGAGCCCTCGTGCACGGAACGGCGCGCGCACCATTGCTGTGACAGCGCGCTGTAAGACGCGTCCTACAGTGCTTCAAGTAGATCTGAAACAAAGCCTTCGACCGGGTTCGCCATTCGTTCCTCTTCCGGCTCATGTGGAGGTATGAGGATTAACCGCTGACTGCTACGGTATGTACAGCTGTGCTACCGTGACATCACGACGCGGCTTTTGGTCAACGGCAACAGGACGGCGTCCAGACGCAGCCGGTGCTACAAAGCGCAGGCTCGGGCTTCAGCACGTCCCTGCGCAAGCGCGAACTCGACCGAGTACAGGCACTGTTCGGGGCCACGCTCGTGCTTGTAGCATCAGCCAAATCTGGACGAAAGCTGAAACGAAGTATAGAGTACCGTTAGTTGGACGGCTGAGAGACATCTGGTCAGCCGCCGCATTTGAGTGTTTGCGCTATGGCACGTCTTCTCGCCTTCTAAGTGACGCCGACACACGTCGCTGAAACTGCCGTCGTGCGCAGGAATATTAATGTCAGCAAATTGCAAATCGCCTCAAAAAATGAACGGCTCAAAATTGGCGGCCTACGGAAAAAATGGCTCCGCACCGTTTGATACTATTCTGTGTATAGACATCATTCTGGGATAAGGTTCTGCTGTTTTTATTTAGTTATCGACCCGCGGCGTAAGAGGTTAGATAGCCAGATAGATATATAGATGATAGATGAGTAAATGGTAGATACATAGATGAAAAGGTGCGTGAAGTATCAAGAATGCTATTCGCATTACAAAACGCACATTGCGGAGGCCTCTACGGTTATGGTGATGCACTTGTTTTGTCGCTCGTTTACCGGGGTAGCAAATCTATCGTGTCGTCTGCTGCAAAGGCGTGAACTCAAATGGCTTGCATCGTTGCGATAGGACACTGAGACGACAAGAGCATCTTCATAATTAGATATCAAGAAGTTAGGTTGCCCACAAAAATTGTTTGGTGCCCGTGGCAAAAACGCACCCTCATGTGGTCTCTAAGCTTAGTCCCGCGCGCCCTGCAACCGTTGTTTGGACCCAGACGCCATGTTGACGTCATCACACGGGGTCGTGGTCCCAGACCTTTCTGGTACAAAATCAAGGTCATGCTGCGATGTATTCGCCACGTGCTGCGATGCTGAGTAGTACTGTTCTATAGCAAAAGCCTAATACAAAGTTTGCCTTACGCGCGTTCGTAAAGCCTTTCATGATTATTTACTTTGAATCTTTTATACAAGGAAGGCCAGCGCGCGCGGGCAGCAGAGTACACTTTCACCATCTCTCTCCTCGATGCTTGGGTAATTTAGTAATTAGCCCCGTGGTCGACCGAAAGCGTCGCTGTGGTCGGCCTTCCCGACAGACCGAACGCTGACTATGACGTCGGAAAAGGATTTATCATCCGACGGAATAAGAGGAATGAAAAAGAACTTTAATTTGTTCGACGGTGCTGGCGAGTGTTTCTACGAGAGCGCAATGATTTCAAGCTTCCACCATGCTAATAACAAACACCATCAGTTTTGTTGTTCGCAAGGTAGTGACGTCAGAAGGGGGAACCATAGCCGGGCGCCACCAAAACGCCTCGCCGCTAATAGGCCAAGCCGTGGACCTTTTTACATACCGACGGCACCAGGCGGTGGCTGCACGAACTAAAATCGAGGAAGGGACCTACCTGCGCTACCAATCGATAAATGGGAGCTACGCTACCAGTTTCTTCGTTCTCTGAGCAGCGGGGCGTGCCCAACGCGCCGTCCAAGTGGGGCATCCGTGGCGTCCACTTAAACGTCGTGTTATTCTTTCCGTCCGCTTTCGTTTTTTGCGTAACAATTATATGTATGCTGCAATTACGTTTTCTACTCGCTGATCTACAGCCTCCTTCGAATTTCCTCGATTTTTGGTGCCAACTTCCGCCGCTTGGCATCGGGCGCTCGCGCGTGCGCAGAACGCTTCTCGGAAGAGGTCCATTTAGTCATTTTAGTAATGGAGCCGAATTATACGGTTTTTCAATTTATGATGGTGTTATACAGTTTTTACATGCTTAACAACTATGCTGTCGGTGAACCGCCCGCCTTTCACCGCTCACTTCTTCGACTCGTCGTTTCTGAACTCCGTCGTCCCACTTTCGAACATGGAAGGAAACGAGGCTTGTCCTCACTTCGCACAGCGGAACATTTAGGAAGCTTCCAAAAAAACGGTTGATATAGTATAACCTTACCCAATATCTGTGCTACGAGCAACAAAAACTGTTTCTTAATATGCCACGCTGCGTCGCGAAAACCCCTTAGTCCTTGGGTCCCCCTTTTCGGCAACTTATTCCACAAAAGCCACTCATATTAGCTACAACCAGTAGGTGACACCGGCTACCACACCGTAATAAAACACGGAACTATCGCTCATTCACCCCTCGTCAAACGTGACTAGGTGCTTGTATAGGTATCTCGTAGGGAAGGGCGGTTAACTTTTTACCGCAGTTAAAAGGCCCCGGAAAGAATTTTAGAGCGCAGCTCTTAGGCTCCCGTTTCCGGCTAGAGCGGCGTCGCCATCGCCGTCGGCGTCCGCGTCGCCGTCGGCGTGAACCGCACGGTGCATGATGTGTACATTTCCACGCAAAATTTAGCGGAAAAGTTTCCCCGCTAAATCTAAGCGGAAAATTTCCCCGCTAAATCTGGCGGGAAAATCCCCCCCCCCCCCCGAGGTCACGTAACCCCAGGCCACGCGACCCCCCCCCCCGTGCCTTCCCCTCCTCCTCAAGAGCTGCGCTCTAATTCGGCGTTACAGGGAGTTGTAAACGGCTTTCATTTCTTTGTAACAGTCTGGTTGGGACACGCGTGTCACAAATTAATTTTTCACGAAAAACAACAACGAGACATTGTATGCAATATTGACGGCGCGAGACTCGATTTCGTCGGTAGTCAGCTCCTTTCCAGTTGGCTACTCTCTCGGTATTTCGGGCGCGTGGAGGAGAGCTGGATCGGCTTGGCCATCACGTTGATGTGGAAAGAGTGCATGACCATTTCGTTGAGCTGGGAAGAGTGTAGGACCATTCCGTGATGTCATGGACTTTGCGGGCAGAATTTAAAATAAATCTCGAGCCGTCAATATTGCTCTAACAATTTTTTTTTCGCGTAAAATAAATTTTTTGACACGCGTATCCCATTTAGAGTGTTAAAAATTTTTTTTTCTTTTCAGGGTTAACTGGTTAAAGTTAACTGGCTTCGAGCAAACGGGCCCATAAGTAAAGCGGGTTGTCCCGGAAGTGAGCGCTCGGCAGTCTTTTCAACTCTTCCGAGTGCTGGTTCGAACAGCGTTCGAGACGCTGGATTTTTGTTTTTCTTGTCATATCAAGAGAGCTTGCTTGATGCACATGCGCATGCAGAACTGAGAAGTCTCACGGGAAGCCATTCGATGTGCAAATAAATGTGCAAATAAATGTGCCAATAAATGTCCCACGTTTAAATGTATTCTCCTCGGGATTTAATTAAAAACGTGATTATTAAAACCCCTCATAGACACACAAAAGAAAGCACGGACCAAAACATCGATTGAATGAACTAGGAAGCCCAGCAGATGCCCGATTTCAGCCAACAGCAAAACCTTCCGGTGGCTTCAGCTTGAGCTAGAGCCACTAAATGCGGCGCCAACAGAAGTATCGGCACTCCGTTCCCCGGACATTGCTGTGGGCGCCGCCGTATTGGGGCTTGTGCAGAGCAGACGCAACTGCGGAATCGTCATGATTCAAAGCGACTGCTTCAGCATTTGATTCGGTATTAGGAAAGCACCATGTAATATTGCTTTCTCTCTCTCGCGGACTGTTTAAACATTTGTGGAGGACGGAAAAGCGTTTCCCGTGATTTCAGATAAAGCTTCAGATAACTGGCAACTTCATGATTTCAAGCCACAATATGGCCCAAGTGTCGTTACCTGAAGCGTGGCTTATTTAGTGGCTCTAGCTTGAGCCAGACTCAGAGAGCAGCTATGCGCCTTTCAGCCACCTATATTGGCGGCGTACGTGAACTACAAAGGGCGCTTGTCTAGCTATCATCATCATCGTCTGTGACGTCACGAGTAGGACAGTCTGAGACAAACCGCGCAGATCTTGGATCCTAGGCTCGTCAGCTCGCTTCATGCTCTGTTTGGGTAACGCGCGGTGAAGCCTGTTTCACGCGTTCTGTTTATCTGGTAAAGTGATATATGTAATAGGGCATTTTACCAAAGCATGCGAAAACGTGTCACGCGGATTCATGCTAACAAACACATTTGGCGCTGAGGTGTCGATGCGCTGAGGAAGGTGGTCAGCTGTTCTCTACCCCAGTGCAAAAAGCTGGATGATGAAAATGGAATATCCAGAGCTTTACCCCGCTACAACATCTACCACGGCGAACAGGATGTATTTTTAATTGTGATTCCCACAAAATAAAACTGACAAATGTATGTCTCATCAAATTGAAAATAGGAAGCGAAATTCGGGAACCTCTCGCGTCTGTAGTAAACACTTCATTGAAAGCGTCTCCGCGTATCCTCTTGGTTCCAATGTGTTGCGTGAGTGCTGCTCTCTTATGTGGTTCCAAGCTAGCTGATTCCCTTTTGAATTTTGTACACCTGTCAAACAAACATTTCCTCGAAATTACTGGCAGGAAGAAGCGGTGGTTGGGTTCCAGAGTTGTTTCAAATAAATCCCCGCTTATTCACCCGGTCGACGCGAAACGTGCGAGAACCCCTCACGATCGAAGTCTTAAATCTAATAAGTCGGTGACACTTCAGCGTCCTAAAAATTAAGGTATACACCTGCTATAAATTATACTGTTTGTATGTTCAATTTTGCGGACCCAAATTCTTATAATGCGTGATGCGATTCTCAGCGAGCGAATTTAAATTTGTAAATAATTCTTAGTAAAAAATTGGATAGAACAAGTTAATCGAATCGCCTGGATCTGACTGGCCATGTCTGACAAATTAAGAATTTATAAAAAATTATGCGCTTCTTTCGAGGACATGTCGCAATGTGACACACTTATTTGCCATATTTGATGCTAGAGAAGCAAATCGTAAGTTGCTGACGAGCGTTTGCTCGGCAACAACGGTCGAGTCACACTGGGATAGAAGCGTCGGTATCGGCAAGCTGAATGTTGCTAAAACAAGTGTGCGGCACTTTACTGTACTAACCGTGCTCACGTGCACAACTAAGACGATAGCACGTCATTTACTCTGGTGAACGCAAACCTTTTTCTACCACAACCTCCACAGATCAAAAAAAAAAAGCAAAAACAACAACAATCAGGGAATTATATGAATAGCCTTGACGCACGCCGCGTTAGCTGTTATGCGAAGTTCCAGACTTGTTTTTAAGCTTTTCTAACGTCTTAACAGAAAAGAGCAACTTCGAGGCGCTGTTATTCAATAGAAAGATCACTTACAAAAAGGTCGTACAGGCTTATTTAGTAATTGAACCGTTTTTAAATTGGCATAGGTGTGAATTAACATAGCCACTACTTACTTTGACATGGCGCGTCGTCCGATCGCGATTCTACTAGCTCCGCTACTAAAACACATCTCTTCGCCAATAGAGACAAGTGGTAGCAGCTTTGCAAAACAATTTTTGCCGCAACCCCCCCCCCCCGCTCCCTCGTGCATAGAAATAACACAGTTTCTTCGACTTAAAGTCTTTTCCTAAAACCTACACTCATAAAATTTGAGTAGGATCAATGCACCACCTGACATCTTTGTGAAAAGTTGAATTTCACTCAGTTTATTAGTTTATTTACAGAATTCCTTGTACACCCGAATATTTCTCGGAAACGCCCTGTAGCCCAGTAGACGGAAAGATTGTTTATTGGTTTAGTTATTCGTGAATTGTCTCCACGTCAGTGCCATTTCGTTGAGCAACACTGCACCACTGACGCCAGCCGCCAAAACAGAGCGCGGCTCAGATTTCATCACTCCGAACCGTTTTCCAATGAACCGGTAATCCGCTATATGCGATGGAGGTCTCGTTTCGATTCGGGTTCAGTAGAGACTTTTGGCAGACCGCATTCTAGAGATAGGCTTTGCTAGATGGAGCTCGTGCCGTCACTTCGAAGCACGGTTTAAGCACGCGCGCCCACCATACTTGAAAAAGTAATCCGTCACGAGGAACGCGTTACTCGTAATCCGTTGCTTTATGTCAAGTAATTTTGTTACTGCCACATTACCTTTTTGCTCATTTGTAATGCAATTTCGTAACTAAATATTGGTGACAGATTACTTTAATTACTCGTTACTTTTTCAAAAATATGAACTTAATACAGAAACTGGGGCAATATGAGCAGGCAATTCAGCAGCGTGATGATGGCACGTTCAACAAATGAGAAAACATTGGGAAGAGAGTAACCGAAAAGAAAACCCGATTGTTTTGTATGACCGCTCACCAGAACCACTAGAAAAACGTGCAAGGCACATACAAACATACGAGAAAACAAAGACCAAGAAGACAACGCCGATCAGGGGCTGTTTTCCTGATCTGGTAGCGGAGGTAGACGCTGCTACTGAGCATGCGCACCGCTATCTTTGCCTGCACAATTTCAGCGTTCATTTCCGGAGGCCGGAAGCTAGCGGGATAGCGGGTGTGGTTGCAGATTTCGCTGCCTTGTCAGCTTACGGGCTGAACAGAGTGCAAGTACATTCTTTCTCTCAAATACAATATTTTATTTCTTACGACGATTACCATAATGCGGGCGTATGAAAAATGGGAAGTAGTGTGGCAGAACATTTTTGAAAACATCAAGAGTGTTTTGTATTGTTTTCCCAATAAAGGTACGGAAAAGTGACGCGAATATAATTTGTAACGTACCGCGAATAAAGTAATGAGTTACTTGTCAGCGGAAGTAATTTGTAACGGTTATTCATTACATTTGAGGCTTGGTAATTTGAATAATTGTTATCCATTACATTTTTCTAGTAGCGGGTACAAGTCTGGCGCCCGTTGGGCCCGCTCTCCACAGGGTACGATCTCCTAAAACTCTATATTACCAAACGTTTGATTCCGGTTCAAGTCTAGCTTCGTTTCGGTCAAAAATAGCGGTTTCGACCCGGTTTTCAGTTCGCATTCGGTCGAACACCGTAAGAAAAAAATATAGCTATACGAAGAACACCACTTTTATTTTTGTTAATCACGATTGACTATTTGACATTAAACTCTGGATCTTTTGTATGCAGATAAACATACGTCTGACTGACGAGGCTACCTGTGCCCTCTTCGTAAAGTTTGAATGGAATTGCGAAGGAATAGCTGAAGGCCCCTGAAATTAACAAAAGAAGAGCGATGGAGAGCTGCGTTAGACAGTCCTATGTCGCTCCTCGTAAAAAGGGATAGAGCTCATTAACAAGGGGTGAATCACAACCGACGAGGTCTCTTTTGCGTTCTTCTTTGTGCATTTTTTTGTGATCGTTTTGGATCCCGGTGGTTTCTTGGGTTGCTTTCTTTCTTTTCCTTATCCAGTAAACGCTCAATTGTCAGTCAGAGCTTGACCGTCTACTTCTTCCGCTTGGTCCCGGTTCCTAAAGCCGCACTCACACTGCTCACACATCGTAAAAAAAAAAAAAAAGACCTGCGGAGTTCTCTGCAGACATTTATGACAGAGGTATCCGCGGACACGCCTCAGGGATATTCGAAGCGTGTTTGCTTCATACACGTGTATGCTTCGAACATGTCTACAGGCAGTTTTAAAGCGCGAAATGCTTTTAGACGGTGCCCCCCTCTCCCAATCCTAAAGGTTTGGCCTTCCGCCCGCCCGTCCATTTTCCGCTAAATTTAGAGGGGAAAGTGGCGTCACATGACGTCACGTGACCTATACACCTCGGGGAAATTGACGGCAGGATACACGTCAACTCAGTTTCTCCGCTAAATTTAGCGGGAAAATTGACGTCTCGAGACCATAGCATCAAGTCAGTTTCCCCGCTAAGGTTTAGCGGGAAATTGACGTCGAGTCACCTATACACCGATTCAGTTACCCGCCAATTTTAGCGGGAAAATTCTCGTCTCTTGACCGGGACACCGATCCGGTTTCCCCGCTAAACTTAGCAGGGGAAATCGACGTCACGTACTGACCCGATGTTTTGGGTGCCGATACACCTATTCAGTTTCCCCGATACACCAATTCCCTGGCCTATTCCCTATAATAAGGAGTTTTCGTAGACCGCATATCTTTCTCCGGTGAGCCCTCCGCAACGAAGAAGCCTCTACTGCGTCCGCGCGCGCCGATGGCCTTGACTGTAGAGTACCGGGCATCGTAGCGGGTTGCGGAGGGCGTTGCGGGACTGCGAAAGCCATGTATGAAACCTCCCTAATGCATTTCGTGCTTTATGGGACTTTGATAGGACGACACATACGAGAAAGACACATGCCTCAGACGGTGTCTGAAGACTTTCTTTTGTACGACATATTAAGCAGTACTGTATTTAGTCGAGTTATATCCACACTATTTATAAACAAGGTTCTTGCGTCTACTTTTCCATCGAACACATAACCAGCCAATCATTACGTTACGCATAAATAACATAGCGAATAACCAGATTGAGGGCACGATTCTCCATACAAATGCAATCTTCACAGATGGTATCTTCGCACGAAGACGTTATCTCTGTCCTGTTAACATCTGGAATCATGCTGTCGATCGCGGTGATTAGCCATCTGCGTGCTCCGCGGAAAAGCGAACCCTCGGGTTTCCTCATGAACAGTGCGGCTATTACTCGAGTAAATACGGTATTACCACGGCTATAGGTAGTGTACAAAGATTTCGTATATAAAATTAAAAAAAAATTATCTACATCGTTTAATTGTTCTACCGTGGCCCCTTTACTGCCCCGGTCATACACGTACATGCGTGGATTGCCAGTATACTGCAACTGAAACGACAGCGACGGGAAACGTTTCATTTTCGTGTTTTGTGAACCTTTCATTGCCCGACAGTTTCATCTACGTCGCGTTGCATTTGACTGGAAGTGAAACGGCCGCGATGGCAGTCTTAGTTTAATTTTAGTGTCACGACCTCTCGAGTACTTGTTTGAACAGCTGCGTCGGTTGCAAACCACTGCAACTGACACAACAGCAAGGACGAAGTCAGCGGGACAACCGGACGCCCACGTACTGTACATGACAAAGACTAGCTGCAAAGGATTGTGGCAAGTAAAAAAAAAAAAAGATACGCGGCCGGATATTCTTTTTCTTTTTTGTGTCGGTCTGTTTCAGGTGACGTGCACCGTTCCATCTAAAGGGGGCTCGGGGAAACATTTGGAGGGGTGCTGCTGTCTCTTTTTATTCACAGCCAAAATAACTTACACCGAACGGTCAGTCTTCGTCCAAATGTGGCCATAGCGCTCAACGTAAGGAAAAACAGCGCCCATAGGGACAGGGCAAAAGGAACGAACACAAGACAAACACGCGCTGACCTAAAACTGAAATATATCTTTAAAAAAAAAAAAAACTTTCAGCCTTTCCACTTTTGTGACAACAACAGCGGGTTGTTGTCACATGTATAACTTACAAGTTAAGCAGACAGACTGAAAACACGGGCACACACACACATCATTTTGCGAATGTTTCTTTCGCTTTGCTGGCGCGAGCTGAAACAGCATTCATTTCACACCATCATGACTTCTTGTAACCCGTCCGGAACGGGCTGTGATGCTCCCTTATATTGCCGCATATTACATGGATGGATTGAAGCTAACGGCTGTACCCTTTATATCGGGCGGTAGCCTGCGATACATAGCCTTGAAACTAAAAAACATCTGACGTCATGTTTTCAGTGTTGCCAGTAGAGCCTCTTAGCTGCTCAAATGAAACTAAAAACATTAATAACTTTGCGGAAAAAAACTGCTGTGACTTGCAATATGGGTTACTGGTTCAGTTATGCCTATTAAGGCGTTAAATCCATTTCGAGCCCAATCAGTGCACTACCAAAATTTCCCCGGAGCTCCTATTTAACAAGGACTAGCGATTTTCAATATTCATTTTTGAACCTACTTTCACGGCTTCGTCTTTTGAATGCCATGCGCTGTGAATATTTTATTTGCTCGAGAAAATTGGAGAGTGAAGCTGCACCACAGCGTTTCGTTCTATCCGCTAGGTGCCGTCGATTTCGCTGGAGTTGCCAATAGAGGAAAAATAGGAACTGGAAGAACTAGCGTAACTTCTCGTCCTTCCTGTTTTCCTCTGTATTTCATTGAAACATTTTAGGATCGTTTCGTACTTGTAACATTGAAGTTAGCGTTGCAACTGTCTCCGCGGTTGAAGACCGGAAAGCGCTCAACTGCCCCTGCATTCACAGCACCTGTGCCACTACCGCTAGGGTTCCACTCAAGCCATGATAGTTTCAACCCAAGATTGAAACTTGTTCTCATATGTTACGTACTTTCAAAATGAAGGGCCACCGTCAGCCCCAACATGGATACATTTGTTTTCTCAAACTCCTCCATAGCGCGTGATATATATATTTATATATATCCCCTCTCCCAAACCGAACTCCTTTCTCTGCTTTTTTGTGTTGAGGGACGCACGTTTTAAGCGCATATCACTCAAGCGTAAAAAGCCGGGTCGCTGAGCTGTAAAGTCTTTTACACGTTACCAAAAAAGAAAACGATTACAGTTACAATCACTCTTTCTGAAAACGTATTCAATTAGATTACTTGATAAAAAAGTAATTGAGTGTTTCTTGAAAAAAAAAACACGTTAGTTCTTTGATTATACTTCAAATTTTCAACACGACAGATCTTTCTGCTGGTCTGAAAAGGGGCCTTTCGAACTGTTCATTATTTGATTCGAATCACCGGAATTCCAGAGTACTCATCTTCTCAATACACCGATGGAGAAAGGGCCAAACCGAAGAGCCCCTAGCGGCTCAGGTGCGCGGGCATGCAGCACGCCCCTCAAGGCAGGGTACCTCGCCGAGCCTTCGTAGGCTAACTTGCGCGTGCACGTGATGCTGTAAGTAGGCTTCTCTTCTCGCGAATTCATCAGGCGCTAACTGATTCAAGGCGAAGGCAACCCACGTCGCTTCGGCGAAGCTAAATCTAATGTCGAACGGCGTAGACCGCCCTACGCGCAGACTCCTTGTGGCTGTTTGTTTTCGACTTCGACAGTCTTCGAGGAGGGCCAGCACCAAGATTAGCATCGGGCTTTCACAATGTCTTCATATCGCGTTTCATCATTCGGTTCTAAGCCATCTTCTTTCTCTTTCATTGTCCCGATTCATATGGTTACTAGCTGCCACCTTGTCTTCCTCCTTCCCGGACATTTTGAGAATCATAAAGTCGCGAGAAGTAAACTTACTGCATCACATGCACACGTAGGTCAACCTACGAAGGCTCGGTGATGCACGCTGCGTTGAATAGCCTAGTGCGAGTCGGGGGTGTCCGCTTGCGGCTGGCCGCGGTCCGATGGAGGAAACCGAAACTAAAATCTTCCCTGACTAATGTTTCCCAGAATGCACCTCAAATCAAATCAAATCATATCATAATCAGTTTATTTCTGCCACAAAAATACATTCATGACAAGGGCGCTGGAAAAAAAGCTGCACGATTGCAGCTTGACGAGTCCCAGCGCCCTAATACAAGGCTGCAGCGGTACTGACATTAAAGAAAGCAAAACAGTATATAACAATCATACATGCACACAAAAAGAGAGATATACATACACCTAAGTACACACATTTTGAACTATCAAAAACGTAAATAATGCTTATATATTACAGAATTTCTTGTAGGGTACGATTACTTACAGTGTATATATCAACGTCGCGAGAAAAAAGAAGTTTAACAAGAGCGGTAGTTGGTAGCGGTATCTCTGAGTGCCGAAATTTGTTCTGAATGCAGGAACACGCCAGGGGGGCCTATGACGCGATGGGTAAATGGACTCGTTTTTTTCTAGTTTTGCGAGGTCTAAAATTATGTTAATATTTTTTCTTACACATTGTTGGTAATTTAAGATCAATCTAGAGGAATACATATTATATATATCAATGATTTTATGCTTTTCAAAAGAGGAAGAGAATGATAATCACGAGGTACATTTTCAATTATTCTAACAGCCTTTTTTTGTAAAAGACGCAATTTGTCTAAATTGCCCTTTGTAGTTGTTCCCCATACTAAGTGGGAATAGCGGATTACGGAATGAAAGAGGGAATTGTAAATTAATCTTTTTATGTTAACTGGGAGTATATGCCTGTATTTATTCATAATCCCGACAACTCTACAAAGTTTTTTGTGAATGTATGTTACATGATTATTCCATGACATATGACTAGAAAATATAACACCGAGAGTCTTAATGGTATCCACACATTCTATTGTGCATGACCCAAAATACAAATCGCGTGATATTCGTACATATGATCCCGGACATTGAAATAAGACTGCCTTAGTTTTAGCGGTATTTAGAATGAGAGAGTTAATATTTATCCAATTTTTTAGTTTACCTAAGAAAACGTTTGCTGTAGAGGTAAGTAGGTCTTCTTTGGAACTAGAAAAAAATATGCTAGTATCGTCTGCGTACATAATAAATTTAGCGGAAGTTTCGATACTTACTATATCATTCACGTATACGAGAAACAACAGAGGCCCTAAAATACTACCCTGAGGAACCCCGGAGTAAATTCGTTCAGTAGTAGATACATAATTTCTAATTCGAACATATTGGGATCGATATTCTAAATAAGACGTTATGAGCGATAATGGGATACCTCGGATGCCATAACGTTCAAGTTTATTTAGAAGAATTTGGTGATTTATCCTATCGAAAGCTTTGCTTAAGTCTATAAATATACCCAACGTTAAAAGTTTTTCTCAAAATTTTCTATTATTATTTCCTTCTGCACCAATAACGCAGTTTCCGTAGATTTATGTTTCCTGAACCCGAACTGAGAATCAGTCAGTAGTGAGTATTTTTCAAAAAAAAAATGTAGTAGTCGAGAAT
Organism: Ixodes ricinus; assembly: GCA_037355805.1. Lineage (NCBI taxonomy): Eukaryota > Metazoa > Arthropoda > Arachnida > Ixodida > Ixodidae > Ixodes > Ixodes ricinus. The sequence goes on along the minus strand of JAZHYW010042731.1, from coordinate 20,366 downwards.
GCACAATTTTTTCAATCGGTTTCGAAAAGACAGGAAGGATAGATATGGGTCGATAATTACTTTTGTCATTTCGATCACCACCTTTATATACTACGGATACTTTCGCAATTTGCATCCTTCTAGGAAATATACCGGAAGACAAAATAAGATTGTACAGATGAGTCATACATGGTAATAGCAAGTCAACTACAAATTTCACCGGCCCAATTTGAAGATCCTCACAGTCATGGCTACGACTGTTTTTTATATTCATGAAATTAGATAGTACTTCTTTAGTATCACATGGGTTCAAAAACATTGTCTCGTTTATTCTGGGGATATTATTTGCTGCCGAACTGTTATAGGTACTTTTCCCTACGCTCACAAAATAATCATTGAACATATTCGCAAGTTCTACACCAGAAATAGTTCTATCGCCTATATCTATACTAGTGACTGCTCTATCTTGAGTTGGATTTTGTATTAAGGAGTGCAAATGTTTCCATACGACTTCGGGTTGCTTTAAACACGATATGTCAAATAGATCGGCATAATAGCGGTGTTTAGCTCGTTTTAATTCTGTATTGACAAAGTTTCTAAATTTTTTTAAATTCTAGCAACATTTTTTCATTTCGTGTCCTAAGAAAATTGTCATAAAGAAAATTCTTTTTTTTAATAAGTCTTAAGAGCCGTCTAGTGACCCATGGTTTTTTGCACTTCTTATTACAGTGAATTTCCTTATACGGAAACGAAGAATAGTACGCGTCTTTTATCCTGTCTAAAAAGAGGTTATAGCACTCATCAACATCGGTTTCCCTCAACACGTGACTCCAGTTAATAGCCTCGATTCTTTCTCTAAACTTTTCAAGTGTTCTGGCGTTAATATTTCGGGACATTACTGGAAGGTTAGTAGCCCTGTTACATGGCACATTGTTATTAATGAACATAACTATGGGGAGATGATCGCTTAACCCATAGCCCAGCACACCAGCACTAATGAAGTCTTCACAGTCATTGGTTATAAACAGATCGATTAATGTTGACGTCGAGCATGAAACGCGAGTTGGAGGAATTATAACATTACTGAAATTGTTTGACGTCAACAAACTTGCAAAGTCATCGGTGACTCGGGAAGCTTCGAACATGTTTATATTAAAATCCCCACCCAGATACAACTTACAGCCTTCTTCATTAGCAAAACAAAATAACTCTTCCAAAAAATTTATAAACACCGAAATATTTCCATTTGGCGGGCGATACAAAACAGAGTAAATAGAACAGTTTTTTCTAATACAAAGTATTTCATAGTTCGGCGTAACAACAGAGTAATCACAGAGGAGCACAGAGCCGGAAACATTAGTCTGCAGTGACACACCGCCTCCACGACCATAGTCGCGATTTAAGGAAAAATTATAATAACCCGAAAGAACAAAAGCATCATCATCGTCCTTATACCATGTCTCTGTTAACATTATAACGGTAAAAGGAGTTTCGATTGAATCAAAAAACAGTGTAAGATCATCTCCTTTCGAACGTGCAGACTGTACATTTAAATGGAAAAAGCTAGTTTGTGCATTAGTCTGGATTTTCAAGAAATCATTTAGACCTTCTAGTGTCATGGTACCAAGATTTACAGCCATACTGAAAGAAAAAGTGTACCAAAACGAATTCTTTTTTCCCTCTTTTTTTTAGGGTTAATAGATCTTATCAAGGTCGCCTTCACATGAAATTTGAATGACAGCTAGGGGCTCCATACGCCTTCCTTGCTAGAATCTTGCAATTTTGCACCCAGACATATCGCCACTGGAATTGACGCTTCCTCGACACAGCCATTCCGAGCAACCTTTTCATAGAGGGACACAAATGCTCGTTCACATAAACGGGTGATTCTTCATGTCAGGCCGAGGTCCTGGCAAGTTATCCGTTTTTGCTTTGCTTTGTTAAGGACGCTATCTCTTTTCTGTCGGCGTTGAAATTGAACTATCACGTTTGTTTTGCTCATTTCTTTAGTCGGAACACGATGACATACTTCAATATCGGAGATAGCAATCGGTTCTCCGATTATGTCTCCCAGCTTAGTTACTAGTTCAGCGACGTCTTCCGTTTCGATTTCGGGGATCCCTTTTATCTCAATGTTATGACGCCGCGAGTATTGCTCACACTGGACGAGCCTTAGCTCATTTTCTTTTAGTGACATGGCCATCGCATCACATTTTGCAGTTAGTTCCACATTTTTCTTCTTAAGAGCGGTGTTCTCGTTCACAACAGCATCAAGTTTTGCCTTTATGTCTTCCACGTCCTTATTTATGAAATTCATCCCTTCGTTAATTTCTTTTAACTCTTTGTTTATCTCACGCAGTTCATTTCGGAAGTCTCTCTCTAATGACTTGAACTCTTTTTTTATTTCGTCTTTTAGTTCGAGGATTAACTTTGTCATGTCCTTCGACATTCTCAAAAAAAAAAACACAACTATAACACGCAAAACAGCAGCAGCAGCAGCAGCAGCAGCAGCGGTGGCGGTACCAGCAAAAGAAAACAACAACAAAAGGTTCAGTGACTAACCTGCAGTGAATGCACAAGTCGATTACGAAGATGCTCGAGCCACCACCGCTGCCGCCAAGTAATCCAGGCGCCCCTGAGCCGCCAGGGGCGCCTGGATTTCGCACATTGTCCAGTATGGTAGCCCATCCTCCTGTCGGAAACATATATGCGGACAGGAAGTCGTCTGCTTCTTGTTGCAGGGGTCGTGGTGACGTCAGAAAGAGCTCTGATTGGCTCTGATTGGAGGACCCCAAAGAAAGCTTCTTTGAGGCCCTCTCTCCTTCATTCAGAGCCAATCAGAACTCGGCCTTCACCCCTGCAAAAGAAGCAGACTTACTCGCTCTCCGCATTGTTTCGAGGATTCCCAGGTAGGAATCTTGTAGAAACGAAGGGCGCCATTAGGAAGGAAAAAGAGTAGCTGTTACAAGGAATTTGGGTACTTCCACAAGTAATCAGATTACTCGTGTGATTACCTTCTAATAAAAGTAATCGAATGATTAGAAAATTACAAAAAAAATTCGATTGCAAGTAATTTGATTATTTTCATTGATTTCCGTACAAGTCTGGCTGTGGTGGACGGATGCGCGGCGTCAGTAATCAGCACAAGAGAGCTACTGCTCTTGCTCAGAATGCATTCCACAGCCCACTAGACAAAGATGGCCGCACCCAGAAGTCATTTATTGGAACAGGCTATAGTAGGCGAAGGTATCTTAAAGAAAATGAGAGAAGCCAAAATATCCATGCTTCCCAATATTAAAAGACGAGATAAATCAAATATCCCCTCGCGACGATTACGAGCCCATTAGGCCACTGATTTGTGAATATAACCACACAGAGACCGGAAATGATAGCGGCGGAGCATCGACCGTCTTTTTGTATTTTTCGTATTCCTCTCGAGCCTCAAGTTTTCAAGATGGTGGCGCCCGGCGGCTGCGGTGAAGACGTTGAGAGGGGTTGCGACGATTGAGACGCCTGGGACGGCTCGGACAGCTGGTTTCTCTCGATGCCGGACAACCTTTCGGACTTCGAGAGAGAAACCGTCGAGCGATCGAGAAGTCTGGAAATTATACCTCACTTCGCTCGCCGGAGCCTACATTGCGTCGTTTTCCTTTTTACCACTACAAAGCGTTTTAGATACAGCTAATCAGAGCACTTCTAAATCACTTAGAATTATGCTAATGAGAAAAAAAATAGTTCACAAAAATTATTATGCTCATTGCCGCGTCCAGCAAACGAAATGGCGGCGATAGCCGTGGTGTTTTCCAAGGAGTCATGCATTCGCCCCGTGCAAAGAGGACTCCTGCCTCTGAGCTGGAAACACAAAGACCTCTCTTTTCAGTTTACGGGGCCTTGAAGGTTTCACATACACACGCACGCACACACATGTGCACGCTCACAAATCACAGGCTTATTGGCGACGAAATATTTTGGTGGCTCCTTATAGTTCTTTTTGTGACGTCATGGCCAGGATTATCAATTGCCAGCGACAATTTCGGTGGCGTGTCTAATAAGCAGGGTAGAACTTTCTAGTCATGGCGTCTTCAAACCATTACCGTCAAAGTTGGCACTGTGACATTCGTCTTATTTCCAATAATGATCCCTGCATTGTCACTTTTAAGGACTGCGCATCCTACAGACGATTACAAGCGGGGCCACTGGCCCCCGCCATGTCTCTGCTCGTGCGGACAAGCCCGTGCAATGTCAAGCTTGCCAAAGCCACGTTTACGTGCTTGCACTCGTGGGGTACCAGTCGGGGCACCATGCTTGCTATTCTGTATATATGCGCCCAGGCCAGCTCGGAGCACGTGGAGCAAAAGATCGCTCTGCAGAACCCAGGATCCTGGGTTCAATCCCCGCCCCTGCCTGTTTCGATCTGGACGAGCATCGTCCCGGCGTGCGGTCGTGTATCACTACTGCGTGGTGGACGTTAAAGACCACAGGTTAGCGGTTGTACCGCACTGGCTAAATTGCTCATCTACAGCTGAGACACCAGACGCCCACTGAGGCAGACTAACTTCCGGCTGTATAAACATACACGCAACGATTTGCTTGCCCAGATATTGTACGCTTCAATGCCCCTAAAACAATAATAATTTGACTGAAAATCGGGGCAAAATTTGAAACCCCAGCTCTCTTTTCTCTCCTCCCTCCCTTTTCCCAGCGTATATGCGAGTGTTGTCCCTGCACAGGGGGACTCATAATACGCGTAGGCATGCCCTCTTTTCCGTTCTCAACAGTGCAACAACTTTGATCACACGATCACGTGACCATTATTCCCCAATTAAAGTTCGTCGCTATATACATGGCGAACAATCCTGGGTTCAGTGTTCAGGTTCTCCTTATTCGCTAGGTTTTAGCCATCTGTTTCTGTGCGCCTAACGCTATGTGGTTCTAGACTGGTCACACTGCTCATACATCACACAGAAGACAGTCTGAAAACAAGAGTTCTACCGCAATATCCGTGATTCGAAGTCCGCGTGCCAATCCTCCAACTCATTGCCATGCGGCATTCGAAGCACGGATCTCGCGGTGACTCGCCTTCGAATCGGTATGCAGACTGTCTTTTGTCTAATGTCAGCGTGATCCCGGAATTGCCTTAAACAGTGATCGAGGCGAACGCTCTTCAAAAAGGGTCTTGGCCTCGATCCACCGTATTACGCTTTTTCACGCCCTTTTTCCGCCCTTCAGAAAGCGAAAGGTGTTCGATTCAAGAGTAGCCTAAATCTACGGCTGAGAAGGGTGCATAATGCATTAGCTGTAAATAAGGGCGCTGAATGGTTGTAGTCAACAGTGTATCTCTAACACCGTATTTACACCCTAAGGCTGTAAAATGTCTTAGCGTGTACGCAATTCATTATGTAATGACTGATGAATTCAGTCGTTACGTCACCAGTGACGTCATTCAGGAAGTATCTATCGGCCGGCTTCCTCTCGACAGTTACCGTTCCGCTGACTTTTTAACAAGGGGCCGAAAAAACGAAAACAGGAAACCGTGAGGAATTTGATGCGTCCGGCTACATGTTTCACCTTTCGTACCGGAAAGGGGGGGGGTAAATGTCAGTGGTTATGTGCTGGATTAATGGACTTCAGCAGCTGCACGGCGGTTTGTTAAAGTCGACCTGTGTTTTTAATCGGAAGTTTTGTTTCCGCCGAGCAATCACTGTACAAAAATAATATCCCGATTTGTCGACCCGTGTTGACTTGATTGGGGCGCTTCCGGAATCTGGTATGACCGTTACGCGTCAGTTCGGCTGAAGTGGCCATTTAACTAAAGCCTCAATTCGGCAAAAAAAAAAAAACAAGTTTCAATACGTTTTTTAATTGGTGTTGTGCCAAATACTCAACAACGTACGAAACTAAGTATTTATTTGAAAATGCATTTAGAGTAATATGTATGTTACTTTTAGTGCGAAGTATCTTCAGTAGAGTACAAATATTTGAAAGAGTAATTGAATTACATTAGAAGATACTTTGCAAGTTTTGCAAGGGTGTAATATATGTATAAAATTTTAGAGGGGGTGCCCTATTTTTCATTACATCTCGGAAAGTCACACCTTGCTGCGATCTTTATCACCTTCAAGAAACGCCTTAAAGGGGAACTCCGGCCATTTTTTGAGCAACCCCAACAAACTATCATTTCGAAATCGCCGTCTTTTACTCTTTCCAGTATGCTATTTAGTATCGCTAAATTCAGAATAGTTACTGTGAAATCGGCCAATGAAAATGACGCCAAAACCAAGATTCGAATATACCCGCGCTTTTCATTGCCGTGACGTCACGGTTGGGCAGGCTTGCGGTTCGAGCGGAGCAGTCTAAAAATGAACTATGCCGAGCATTTGTTTCGTGCTGCTGCGCGGGAGCTGGAGCGACCTTCCACAGCATTCATTTGACACCATAAAACCGTTTGTAATCAGTTGGGAACAAAGTCTACAGCCCAAAGAGTGAATCCCTACCCAACCATGACGTCACTTTTTCAATGTTGCCAGTAGAGCTTTTCGCTTTGAAAAACACGATGAGGACCAAAATTGTAAATTCTGTAACTTCGCGAAAAAATTAATGTGTCCAAATATTTGGGTTACTATTTCAGCGATGTTTGTTGGTGTTTTTAACAAGTTTTTAGGCAAATCGGGGACTATGAAGAAAACGGCGGAGTAGGCCGGTTCAGACACTTGCGTTTGACTGCGTTTGACTGCGTTGCGGCGAGAACCGAAAGCGAGTCACCGGCACATCTGTGCTTCGTATGAAGCGTGGAATCCAATTCAAGGAATCTTCTTGGCACGCGATATAAGCAGCAGGGATGTCCTGGTGTCTCGCTGCCGCAACGCAGTCAAACGCAGTCAAACGCAACTGTGTGAACCGGGCTTTAGCTGCTCCAACAAAGCTGATTGGGAAGAACTAGCTGTGTTCCAATAATTGTATGTTCCTACAATCGCAATGTTCCTATAATTGTATTTTAAGCTCCCTCTTCCCAATGAGGTCCTGCAATTGAAGTTTACTCTGAAATAATTCGGGATATGCACCAAAATACGTGCCAAAATATTTTAGGCCTTGCTTTAGTTTGACAACATGGCTCGGGTCGTGATGCATTCCGCAATAAGTTCGTAATACGCCCCACCACGATTCGGGGGACTTGACGTGTAGTCCGGCATTGCATATCCATAACAGCCGAACTAGGAGTTGATCCGGCAGCCAGACTCGTTAATGAGTACCTGAGTGAAAGGGCAGCAGAATGAGCGCCGATACCTTCAAACTGTCAAAAAATAAAAATAAATAAAAAGTCAAGAGGAAAAATACAGGTGAGTGTCCGCAAAACCGCTACTAAACCCTCCTTCCCCGCCCCTCCTGCACCAGTTCAAACCATTCTTGACGGATTGAGCTGAAGACGGTCAAGATTCCAGAATCAGAATCCACTAGGAAATAAATGACTTCACCTGGCGGAAAACTGTTTCGAGGATTGTGAGAATGAAACAACGCCCGCATTCGGAAGGAGATGAAAGAGATACTTTTGAACGAGCTTCGGAGCAAAGGTTAACCCACAATACGCACACAAGGCGATTTGGGGACGGCCAATCTCGGTCACTGCAGCTCAATAAAGCCAGCAGGATGTAGTTGATTCGGCCGAGGGAGTGCCTGGGTTCGCATGAAAACGTGTTCGCGCATTTTCCTACTAGAACCCCCTGAAACGGCGATTTCCGAAAATGGTTCATTAGGGAGTTTTCGTAGATCGTTTCTTGCGGAGTGCAACGTTCTCCGCAACCCGATACGAGATCCCAAACTCTGCAGTCAAGGTGAGCGGCGCGTATCCGCACAGCGTCTTCGTTGCCGAGAGCGTAGCGGACTGGGGAAAACGATTGACAAAAACTCCTTATCGTAGATCGTTTTCGCCGTTCCGCAACGCTCTCCGCAACCCGCTACAATACCCGGAACTCTACAGTCGAGGTCATCGGCGCAGGCGCAGTAGCAGCTTCTTCGTTGCGGAGGGCTTAGCGGAGGGGGAAATGCGGTCTACGAAAAGTCCTATTTCGATCACACCGAGCGTTAGCGTGACAATCTTCCGCTGACGGAGCCACTCTCGCTCTAGACAAAAGGTGCGGTCTGAGTGTGAAATCCGGATGACGTCACCAGCACTTTGATAGCTCCAAACAAAGACAGTTTGAATAAAAAAAGAAAAGTGGACAAGAGGACACAAAGAGGCGGGCGTACTTGGGGCTGTCCATTTGGTCTTTTGTTGGCATTTGGAGACGGCATTTAGCTCGTGCTTTGTTTCCTTCTTCGTTTTTGGTCGCTTGGCTCCAAGTTTGCAATCGGTTCAGCTTTACCCTGGCGTCTGACGATCCCGAATTCCGTAGATCGTTCCGGCCACATTTTTCTTGTAGCGTTAGCTACACTGGTCGAGGTTGAGCAGTTTCGCGTGGCTCTCATAATGAGCCGTGCTCATTATGAGAGCCACGCGTCACGCGCGGCCACGCGCCACGCGCGAGCCACGCGCGGCGGCGGTGGCTCCTCCGCCGCCGCCGCGCGCTTTGCATTATGAGCACGGCTCGCATAATGAGCACGGCTCATTATGAGAGCCACGCGAAGCCGCCGCCGCGCGCTCCGCCGCTGCCGCGACCGCCTCGCCCCAGAGCCGTATATATGTAGAAAAGTTTGGCCATCCGTTGGGAAGTATAGGAGACAAATGAGGAGGCGCCATTGGCCGAAGGCGGGATGGGCGTGTTCTAGGGCGTCTCCAGAAATTCGAATGTGACGAACCAGAAGCCGTAAATAGTACCCTGGCGGTGGTCGCGAGAAACAAACCTGATAACTGCATCGGAGTAACTCTCGGTAACTGAGAATATGGTACACGTGATGTTTCAATCACGCTCATCCAAATGGATGGTGGAAGAGTGCGACTAGCGGAACGATCGACATAATCCGTACGCCAAGCGCCGAGGGCCGGGAATCTGCCTTTCAAGCGGTCACACTCTGTCCGATCAAAACGGAGTTGAGCGGCGCATTCGTTTCTTACATCTTTCTGCATGGTCATAATCGAAACAACACGTGCACCCTATTTTCAACCACGAAGAGTTACTACGCTTCAATCTTACGCGCTTATTAAAACCATATACGAACATATACCTTTGATCAGAACTGTTTCTCGCTACCACCACTAGGGGATTCTTTTCGGCTCCTGGTTGGTCAGGAGAGCATGCCAAGCCCTCTTCCCGAGTCTGACGCACGCCCTGGCTCTGCCCACGCCTCCCATTGACCAAACTCTCTGTATACACGGCTCTGCCTCGCCCACCTCGCCGGTCTGCGCATTCCAGAGGAGTGACATCATAGCCGCGGCAGACGCACTGGCGCCGCCGCGTGCCCAGCTGTGCGCCTCCGTTGCGCAGTAGCCAAGTCTGACGCTGCACCGGAGCCGCTTGATAGCGACTCTCATTTTGTGGGCATAAGCTCACGCTACGTATATCCTGGCATAGCCGAGCTAAGCCACCGCAATTTTTTTCGGAAGGTTGCAAAATGTGTTTTATATGCTGAGTACAACATACTCAGAAATGTAATTAAGATAGAGTAGCCAATACTTTAAACGAAACGCATTTGCAAGATACCAAAATAATAGCAAAAGTCTTTTAAATACAGTATCTTGAGTAGAGTATTTAAGATAGGCACGGGTCTGCTTTCAATGGACCGATATCATGAGCCAGTTCCGCCGCTGCCGCGATGCATCAAGGGAGACTGCGTCTTTCTGCGCGTGAGATAACCTCCGATAGCACCCAGAAGACAAGGCGTGCACATGACGTCGCCGTTAGTGGATCTGGACTCGCCCCGAAGCGGAAAACAGGCTGAAACTGTAGGAGAAACGCCGCAAAGCAGCACTTGTGTCTTAGCAGAAAGGTCACAAAACCCGCACTTTGGAGCGCCTGCGAGCCAACCTCCTGCACACAAGAGAAACGCGCCATACGCACGACCGCTCATTGGTTGATTGATTGATTAAATGATTAAATGATTAAATGATTAGATAGATTGGACGGACGGACGGACGGACGGACGGGCGGGCGGGCGGGCAGGCAGGCAGGCGGGCAGGCAGGCAGGCAGGCAGGCAGGCGGGCAGGCGGGCGGGCGGGCGGGCGGGCAGGCAGGCAGGCAGGCGGGCGGGCGGGCGGGCGGGCGGGCGGGCGGGCGGGCAGGCAGGCAGGCAGGCAGGCAGGCAGGCAGGCAGGCAGGCAGGCAGGCAGGGCGCAAAAAAAACGAAACTGCATGGGTTCGGTCGAACGCATTCCGATATTGGCAAGGTCATCCGTCAAGCCACGTGACCACGCACCTTCTATCAAGCATTCAGCTTAGGGAGAAAAAGAAAAGCAGATAAGGACAAGCGAAAACGGATGTGCACGAACAAAAGGCTTATCTTATGGGGCATCAACGTGCGGATTTGTCACTTGTACCCAAGGCTCATAGTGCAGTGAATGCTATGTGCGGCCTTGGGCTCCAGGCAGGTGCCGTGTTCTGCTTCATCACCAGCTTCTAGACTGAAGTCACGTGACCCTTGACCGGAGACACGATTGGCCTAAAACATGCATAGCGTCTACCCTGCTGTCAATACCGAGTGAACATACAACTCTATGAAGTCAACTTTTGAACTTCCAAAGGAGCTGTCTGGCTCGAAAGTAACCCAAAACGATGCGAGTTTGACGATACTATGTTTTACGCCGTATAACCCACATCATAATTTAAAATAAAGAAATAAGCGCGACTATTTTTTTTTCGCACGATGTCCACAAATAAATAAATAAATAAATGTGTATATATATATATTTTTACCAATAAATTTAAAATTATGTGTACACTGTTAGGTTCGCGTTTTTAAATTTCAAATTTTTTTACGAAAGAGTTGCACATAAAAGACAACACGGACAGCACATCTTCCGACTTTCAACACACGATGAATCGCACACGCTCGCAAGCGGATGGTTACGATGCTGCGCGAACGGTTTTTGAAAGATGCTGCGTAGGGCGCAACGGCTTCGCAGGCGTTCGAAGGAAAAAGGATTCGGGACAATGAAGTAGCGTCTTGCATCTTCAGTAAGCTAACGGTTCGTGTTTCCCCGCTCAATTTAGCGGGGAAACTCGAACAAAATTAGTTTCACTGCTAGATTTAGCGGGAAAATTGACGTGCAGTGACATAAGTACCAATTCAATTTCTCGCTAAATTTAGCGGGGCGGTTACTCGATGGCGACGCGGACACCGCTTAACTCAGAAACGGGCGCCTAAGAGCTGCGATCTCAAATCCATTATTTGATTAACTCGCTTTCCGATCTTATGCACTTCGTCATAATGTCACACATCAAACATACAACCAAATTTCATTTGTCTTTCAATCTTCAAAATGCGCAATTCCTGGAATAACTTCACTTTAACGATGTTAACAATAATTAACCAATTATATGAGACTCATGCAATATAGATCAATCAACTTGTCTTGGCGCGTACATATGACTTATTGCTTGCACGACCGAAACGGGCCCATATATCATTATCAGGGGCAATATTTGCACGCGTATATGGCGAAATAGGGCCGTATTTACGCACTTATACGGCCGCATCTGGCAGTATTTGCACACTTATATGGTGATATCTGGGCGTATTTGCTCCCATATATTCCCTATCTGACTACTTATATTATCATATCAGGCCGTATATAAAATATATCAGGGCCATATCTGACATTTTCGTACGGGTTGGCATGTTTACGTGTTTCTGATCATGTTTGTGACCTTGGTACCGGCGTTCTGTTAATTAGCTTGGCTTTAGGTAGTACTTTATAAACGACCGGAAGCTGCCTGCGCTGCGATACGAGAGAAAACAAAAAAAGATAAAAGTTGAATCTCCTGACGTGGGTATCGTTTAATGCGTGCGCATTTCGAAAATGAGATCCGCAGCTGGCTCCCGACCGAATGAGGGGGAAAAAAACAGCCGCTGACCTCTGTTCCCGGCAGGAAATGGGTCTGTTATTGCAAGACGACGAGCTCCACTCCGGGTCATGTTTCTTTTTTTACCTATTTACGAGGTAATTTTACGGTGAATGTCATGATAAGAAAATTAATGAGGCTCGAGTTTCGAAAACACGACGTGGGGGCAGGAACTTTTTATGATAGTGACCATGAAATTGCTCTTGTAATCCGCCACTAACTAGCCTACCTCCACACCTCGATACAATGGACAGTCTGCAGAAAGTGTCTGTAAGCCGTGTTTCTTCGTCGTATGACGGTCCTCTCAGATTGCTCACACAAAAGCTGGCAAGTCTGAAACATGTATGAAGTAAGCATGCTTCGATCATGTATGCTGGCGGCGTACCCTCATAGAATTTCCTCGTCGTTGTCCGTAGCGAAAGCGGTGTCTTTTCATGATGTATGGGCAGTGCGACAGGGACTTTGGGCATCCAAACGAATGACCTCCGTGGATGTTTCCTAATGAAAAGCCTCCTGTTTACACTTCGCAACGTACAAGAGCTGACACACTTGAAAGATTCACTCACACAAAGAAATTTAAGAGCACTCCCACTGCGCTGAGTAAAAGTAACAGTAAGAGTAAAAGAAGATCAGCGCAATAGAAACCAGAGTTGAGAGAACTCTGGTTTTTATTGCGCTGATCTTCTTTTACTCATATATAAATAACTAATTCAAGCTACGGGCTGATATAGCTTATCCTAAATAGTGAACTCCTTTTTTTACAGCGGAGCTGTTACGGGGCTAGTTCCCCCGGGATCGTGTCTGTCAGCAAACAAATGATGACACAGAACTCTGGACAGCCACCGCCGTCTATGAGCGACGGCGACAACCAGACAACAGGCTTGCCGGTTGTCTGGTTGCCGCCGCCCCTCATAAGCGGGCTTCACATGCAGCGATTTTGGCCCTAGAGCGGCGCGATTTCTGCCGTCGCGGCGCTCTGACCAGCCGCAGCGGCTGAGCGGCACGGTTCCACCAGGTTGGAAATTTTTCGTCGCGGCAGAGCGCAAGCTTCCGCGTTGGCCACTCACAGCGCGGCGGGAAATCACGTGACAGGAGGAAAACATTGCGGGAAAGCTGGCGCATATGGCGGTGGCGTTTTCACGTTCGTGAAGCAGACGAAAAGCAGAGAAAGTACACAAGCGACTGGTTTGCGATTTCTTTTTTCTGGCGGGTCGAGCTTCTTTGCTTCAGCAGTCGCGTCGGAACTGTTTCATTTCATTCATTTGTATTACCTTAAGGGCCTCTTGAGGGAGGCATTCCATAAGGCAAGTGTCATAATCAAGGCTCGAAAACAAGACAACAAAACACTGCAAAAAAACTTAAGATAAAAGTTTGAAAACATCATTATATCAACATTATTCGAACATTTTAGAATTCAGCTGCAAAAAAACATTTATGGTCACTGGTAGTTGCCAAGCTTGTGGGCAAGCTATTCCACTGATCTCCACTAGAGGGGCTGGATGGCGCATTGAGCAAACAGGTATGAAGCCACCGGAAGTAAGCGGCTTGTCCCGGAAGTGAGCGCTTGGCAGGCTTTGTAACCCTTCCGAGTGCTGGTTCGAAAAGCCGTCAAGGGCGCTGGATTTTTGCTTGTTCCCTTAAGCGCGGTCCAAACCAACGCTTCTTTTGGCGGCTGTAGGCCGTGAGCGAAAGGATGTGACGCATTTCGTGTCGTTTTTGCTGTTTCCGGGCGCGCTTTCTGAGTCAGAACCGTGCGGTCTGGTTTGGACGATGCCAGCTTCGGGCGAACGCGCACGCGCGCACGCAGGCACGAGCGCACTCTGGCGGTGAAGCGCAACTGCGACAGACTCGCCGGCCAGACGGCGAAGAAACGCGGAGCCGGAACTAGCTTGCCCTCCACCGATTGGCCGGGAGAGAGGAGCGTCCGACTACGTCACAACGCGTCTTCGTGCGCTTTCAGGAATAAGTTAAGATCGACCAACTTTTTGTGCGCGCCCGGAAGAAGCAAAGAACCGGCGCGACGTCACGAAATACGTCACATCCGCAAGCCGCCCGACCTACACGCGCAAAAAGAAGCTTTGGTTTGGACCGCGCTTTAAGAGAGCCTGCTTGTTGGGCAGTAAGAGCGCATACAGACCCGAGAAGTATCGTGGAGAACCCATTCAATGTAAACATTTTGAGGTTCTAGTTGATCAAGTGTGAATACGTCCCAAGTTCAAAAGCCTCATTCTCGGGATTTAATCCAGAACGGGAGTATTAAAAACCCAATCAAACGCACAAAAAAGCATGGTCCAAAATATCGACTGAATGCACTAGGAAGCCCAGCGCACGCCCGACTTCCGGGACAAGCATCAAACTTCCGGTGGCTTCACTTGCGCCCTGCTCGGCGAGCAGCTAAGCGCCATCCAGCCCCAGAGATCAGTGAGCTATTCCAATCCGATATGCATGAAGGAAGAGGTTTGTATTTGAATGTGTTGGTTTTCGAAAAAATGGGTTCAACTTTACAGGGGTGGTCGAGACGAGAAAAAATATGTCCAGGAGATTATGGAGGAGGTGGGTTGCTGTCCCTTCCTCGGAACTTGTTTTCTCAATTAATTATACGGGGCTCTTTTTCTTTTTTTCCTAGCCTGAGTGACAACTGTAGCGAGCGCAAGAGACGCTAATCGGAAGCGGCTTGTACGAGCGCTAATGAGAAGAACAAAAGAAGAAGAAGAAGAACTGAGCGACACTGGCGTGTCGTTTCCAACACAGATCGTCACACCAAGTAAGACAAAATGCATCGCGCCCAGTTCAATGAACTGCTTATCAGTGGAGTGTCGAAGCGTCGGTTTCTTTAAGACGCGCAGCTCAAAGAATTTAGGAACATGTGCTTGCTGCAACTGCGCATCTGCTTGCTGCAAGCAACATTGGCCATCGCAACGGCAGAAAACGCTCATGTGAAATTACACCTCGCGATCCGTGCCGCCGCGCCACTAGCGGCAGCGCTTTCGGCCGCGGAATCGCTGCGTGTGAAACCCGCTATAGACGCTTTGCACACGTGCCAGATTGAGCCGCCATCTATTAGCGCCGAGATGTTTCGGTGGCGCCCTCTTATGGTTTCCCTCCGTGACGTCACGACTGGGATTTGCCTCGCCGTGACGTCACCAGTTGTTATTCTGGCTACTTACCATCGGGGGCGACGACGAGTTCGATGGTGTGTTTAAAAAGCACAGTAGAAGCTAGGAGCCATCGCAATCCGAAACTAACACCGTCAAAGTTGACAATCTGACAGTGCTCATATGCCCATGGTTTGGCCAATCGTTGAAAGCTGACCACAGCGACGCTTTTGGCCGCGCACATCGCTAATAGATGGCGGCAACCTTTCGGAGCCTTTCCCCTCTGGCTTGCCGACTTATGCCTCGTTCACACTTGTGAACCGGCGGCCGGATCCGCGGGAATTCTGACGCCTGGCGACGAAAGCAGGCAGATTTTCCGGCGGAAAGCAAGATCCCTCTGGGACCAATTTTCAACGCCGGAAAAAGTTTTCGCTCGCCGCAAGCCAATCAGAACGCAGGGGAAGTGGCGCTTGCTGACGTCAGATCCTGTCCGAGCAGACGGTATTGCAAATGGCGTCCACTATGTCTGTGCCGTGTGCCGTCTGTGCCTGTGGCTACACCAGTGTTAGCGGAGCTACGAATAGAAGCGGTGAAAAACCACGTCGTACTTTATGACAAGACGCATGTTCGATACAAAGACAGTGATTAGAAGGACGAGCTATGGAAGCTAATTGGAACCGAATTGGGAACAAGCGGTACGTACTGCCGTGCACACTGCACACACGTTGTTTATTTACTGCATTCTCGTGCTGCGAAGAGGATGTCCATGTATTCTTCATGTATTCTCCCATAGGGCGGGCCGCCTTCTGGAACCCTGAGTACCACGTGACTCGCGCCGAGCTGCTCTGTCGGCCATGTTGTCGGCGAAACACGCGGATCAAAGGATTGCGCTACTCGGCTCCGTAGGAGCTTATCTAGTGCTCGAGCGGCAGCAAATGTGAACGGCCCGATCTTTTTTCGGTGAGCGAATCCAGTCGGCGGCGAGTGCGTATTTCGCAAGTGTGAACTAGCCATTACGGCCGGCTATTACTTCATTCCCACCATAGCACAGCTTCGCTGGTCTTCCTTCTTCACCAGAGTTGAAAGGCTGAAAGCTTTTTTGATAAAGCTATAGAAGGGGTGCTATACTTCGTTTCAGCTTCGGTCGAGACGCAGCCGATGCTACAAGCGCGAGCTCCGCGGGCTTTCAGCGTCCCTGCGAAGCACGCGCGCTCGTGCAGTGCAAGCACTGTTCAGGGTCACATGCTTGCGCTTGGTAGCATCGGCTGCGTCTGGACCCAAGCTGAAACGAAGTATAGCTACATACAGCTATTGGCAATGTTCGCGGTTTCTATGATTTCTCGCGTCAGTTTGTTATTGCTCCTGCCCAGCAGATAACACACGCTCATGTGTTCGCTCCCCTTCGATAGCTTTATATGAAAAAAGTTGAACTATTTAGAAAAAGTTCCCTAGTTATATCAGCCACAGCTTGAATTAGTTCTTCAAAATATAAGAGCGAAAGGAGATGAAGAGGAAGCATAATATACAAACCAGCTACCGCAGTGTGAGTGTTCTTTCTTCGTGTGAGTGAACTTCTCAAGTGTGTCTGTTCTTGTTCGCTGAGAGGTGTAAGCATGAACCACTAACCTGCCCAAGCTTGGAAGTATTGAACAAAAGCCTTCTCCAGTCTTCACTCCTCCGTTTCCGAAGTGGGCGAGTCTCTCCTACCGGCGTGCGGTTAGGTATCGCTACTGCGCAGACACGTATATACGGCTTACTAAAAAGAAGAAAGTTAACTAAATAGCTTTACTCGTTACGCGACCAGAACATAACTAAGTGACTTACTCGTTACTGTTATTTAAAAGGAACGCGGTACTGCAGCTCACAAGTACCGAGTTACGCAACTATAGTCGGTGACAGGTCAAGAGCGAAGTGGAAGCTCCTCCTACCCCTTCCACTTCAGCGGAGCGAACGGTGGAGAGGAGGTCGACCTCTCTCCAGCGTTCGCACCGCTGAAGTGGAAAGGGGTGGAGGAGCTTCCACTTCGTTCTTGACCTGTCACCGACTATAGACATAAGTAACGCGTTACTCGTAGCGCGCTGCGTGTACGAGTCTGTTGCAGGGCAGGTTAAGGACCCCAAACTATAGCAGGCGTACCGTACTGGCTAAGTTTCTCATGTGGATGTATGGATGGATGTTAGCGGCTGTACCATTTATAACGTGTGGTAGCTTGCGCCACCTAGCGTAAAAACTAAAACCTACAGCTTGCTACAGTATTGCCAGACTCTGGCGCACTAAACTCCCACTGTTAGCATCGTCCAATTTTGTTTTTGTAGCATTCATGGAAACGCAGCCGATGACCACACATGGTCGAATCTGCACTCTAAGAAAAATGGAGGAAAAAGGTAGCAACGGCGCGTCTTCCTCCCTTCTACTGACGCACCCCCAAGCGGACACGAGAAGAAGGGAGGAGCGAGACGTTTTCCTCCTTCTCCAGGCAGACGCGAGAAAGCTTTCGCCCTCCCGACTCATCTTCTTCGGTTTCGTTTTTCGAGCACGTTGCGCACGTTTTTAATAAATGTTGTTGAGTTGATTGAGCTTAAGCGGCAGCGAAGGCCGCCTGTAATTCCGTCTTCTAGACCAAACGTGCAGAACATTTCGGTTGCATCGATGTTTTTATCACTAATTTTATCAAACGAGCAAACGAAGCCGCTAGAAACAGCGAAGTTCCGGAGCAGTGCCAGCAGCGCTACGTACACTGGGTAAGATGGGCGCAGTGGCTGGCGTATGGCGCTCTGGAACGCGTCTCCGACCGTGTGTACCGCGGCCAAAAAAGTGAGTACACCTCTCGATTTCCGACCCGATGACGTCGCAGAAGTGTCACGCTGTCGCCGGTCGCTGATCCTGGCGGCGTCCTAACAGTTGTGGTGTGTGTGGCAGACGCCTGTTCGGCTGCAGGTCGCTCTCCACCTGTTACAGTCCACGGAAGCTACAGCGGTCGGAGGTTGGGACTGCCCTGGGACGCCGTGGCGGCAGTGATCCTCGCGTTCTCTCGTCGCTTTTCGCCAGCATTTCTGAGACTCACCCGCCGCGGATCGCGACCGTCAACAGCATGAGCCCCGACTTCTGTGACGTCATTTGTTGCCACGCCGGGAACCACTTCTTGATGCATGGGCGGGATAGGACGCTGAAGCACACAGTCGGAGGCGCGGCCCAGGCACCATAGTGGATGGGCACGTCTCTGGATTGCGTTTGGCGGGCGCGCGCGGATCTACAGGAGCGGAACCACGCGGAACTCTGTCTACGTTTTGGACGTTATGGGATCGCAGGAACTGCGTCCAACACCGGCAGGTTTTTGCTGCCGGCTGCCTACAGATGCCTTCCGTGCTGAGTTCGATTCTGTTTTCCGATGCCGAGTGCCAACCGGCAATCAACAGTGGCTTTGTATTTCTGCGTGTCAGCAACAACAGCAACATCGTGATGGCAGTGTTGTGCGTTGTGAACAGAAGACTGGAATTATCGCCGATGTGACCGTGTGTTCGCGTATCAGTGGCGTAACAACAAGATGAGATGACGTAAACTGTCGGGCATTGATGCGGCTGGTCGGGCCGTGATCGGAGGGGGCGGGGTGTCGCAGGTTGACATTCCGCTTTACATTAAAGAGTTTAAGACCACTTGAGGGATTAGTGTGCAATCGGTCGACGTGCGGATTGTCATGTTGGAACGCTGGTCCGAACGAGTAAGCTCCTATCGTAGTGTGGCCAATGTGACTGTCGGTTGTCTCCTCCCCGAGAGCTATCGCGCTCTGTGACAAAGGACTGAAAAGTACGAAATTATGACGGAAAGGACGTATATTTACAGTGTGGAATTTCAGCATTAAAAAGGAATAGTGAGTAAAAATCGAAAAAAAGACAAAAAAAGCCATACCGCCTATTTTGCAGGTTAAAATATACTACGGTTCCTGGAGAAACTGCCCTCCAAGTGGCGCGCTGGGATGAGCGCTGGAAGTTTTCGAGCTGGCCACGGCGTGGCTCATACATGCCGCAAGTCGCGGTTTTCACTGCGTTGAAGTTGATCGAAAAGCGATTTCTCTGCCCGTGAAGCATCACTAGCTGAGTGAATATCCTCTCTACAGAGATTAATTCAAGACTGCAATTGAAGCCGTGCGCAAACAGCACAGATAGAAAAACAGGAGCCTGCAGTAGAAATACAGGCTACGACGTGCCGTGCGGGGAAATAAACTCATGGGCTTCGAGCCGCATTGGAGCAGCTTGATTTATTGGCTTGCAAATAATTACGGCATGATCAAAGCGTTTACTTTTTAATAAGAGATTCATCCCCTGAGCCATTCAAAATACTCTCAGGGGTATGACATTGCTAAGAAAAATCAAAATGCTGGGAATATTTTTTATTGTTTAGGGAATCACCGAAAAGTTCCGTACGTTGAAAACGACCAGTATAAAAGACGGAAACGCAGATCTCGGGCGTACTGTTTGGGTTAGTGTGCCGTTATAATGACGTTTGTATGTGCCATGTGTGTGTATGTCCTCAACACTGGTCCCCAATGTATGTTCACCTGATGTTTGTGGAATGGGTAATGTGTGTACATGTGTGTGTAGTAGAGGATCCGGAGCGTAAAGGATAGCCTGAGGAAGTAAAAAAAAAATATTTTTTGTGAACAAAAAGTAAGGGCGCAAACAAGCTGGTGATGGTTTAACATTTTGGACAAAACCCCGAGACTGGGGAGAAAAAGGACAATGACACAACACAAAGTCTCAAAGACTTTGTGTTGTGTTGTTGAGACTTTTGTGTTGTGTGTTGAGACTTTGTGTTGTGTTGTCCTTTTTCTCCCCCAGTCTCGGGGTTTTTTCAAAATGCTATTTTTTGTAGAACATGAATTTGGCGGTACTTAGCGCCACCCTGAGCTTAGCTACTTAACGCGAATTGCTCTGCTTGACCCCTGCCATCGGTGGCAAGCGATTTAACCTTCTTTCACGCTACGCGGTAAACAGCGACTTCGAGTTTGTTCTTTTGGGAGCGGCACTTGGTTCGTTTCGCGGTTTGGATTGCCATTCCTCCTTGGTGTGCGAGTTGGCGAAAAAATTGTGACTCGAGGGGCTTAGCGAAGGTAACAGACCCGTGAAGTGCGCGAAGTACCTGGAGTATCGGTTGTCTCCGTTTAACATCGCAGTACGAGAAGACTGAGCAACTGCTTTCGAGGCTTAAGTTTCTGTACCTGCGGGGCGAACCTTGCTTCGGAAATAAACACAGTTCGCGGAAAGCTCTGATGTTGCGCGCTTATTTGCTGCTCCTTTCGTC
>JAZHYW010042728.1:0-16654 GCA_037355805.1 Ixodes ricinus | reverse complement strand
GACCTTGATAGGAAGAGGAGGAATTTCGCGATCGTTTTAGTTGCTTTTAACGCAACTGACGCAACTCTTTAAACCAGACTGCATCCATCCTTCGCACTGTCTGAAACGAAATTTGCCAGCCCGATCTCTTACATTTGGAAAGTGCAGTCCCATCGGACGAGCGCTCGCGTAGCGGGGTTACATTTTAAAGCTTATATCTCGTGCACAAGCTTTCATTCTATAGGCCTTTCCAATGTTTACAAAATCACAGCCCAGGGTGCGATTTTCACAGTTGAGTACCTGCGTGTTCGTCGCTTCGGAAAGCAAGAGGAAAGCACGCGCCATACGCACCGGCCACACGCTCTTTTTAGAGCGCAGCTCTTAGGCGCCCGTTCCCGGCTAGAGCGGCGTCGCCGTCGCCGTCGGCGTAATCGCGCGTTGCATTACGAGACGTTTTCTATAATAACGTCACACGTGACGTCAGGGGTGGCGTCACAAGGGTCACGAGTGACGTCACGAGTGACGGAGGAGGGGGAGAAGGAGAGGCGGAGGAGGACTGATCTTGCTGTCAGCTGACAAAAAGACGTGTTTCCGGAGCTCCTGCGAAGCTAAGTGATTTTTGGTATATTTAGTTTAGTTGCGTGTGTGTTTATGGGTAGTAGAAAGTAGTTTTTGAAGTAGCGATAGGGTAGTTGGGTAAAAGTAGACTTCTTAGGTAGGGTCACGAGACCGACCCGCGTGCATGTTTGAAACTTTTGTTGGGCTAGTTGGTTGTGTGGGCAGAGGCGCACCCAGGCTTTTTTGGTTCGCGTTTTGGTGGGATATTTGTGGGGGGTCGCGCTGTGTGTCGGTAGGCGATGGTGAATGCGCGACGGAAGAAGGATGCGAAGCCTAAAGTAAAAGAAGGACTCGATGTAGAATGTGAGGAGTGTGGCCGTTGGGGCAGCATGATGGAGACGGAGTTCGAAAGTGTAGCAGAAGCCGAGGGAGCAGCTTTACATGCCGGAATTGCGAGAAGGTCGAAGATGGTTTTAGGAGAATAGGAGAGGAATGGGTGGCTACGGTTCAGGAGTTGAAGCGGGAGATACGGGTAGAGCGGGAGAAGCGGGTTCAGCTCGACGCGCAGGTCGGAGAGTTCATTAAGAGGGCCAAAGCGGATGGGGAGGAGATGACCATGGAATGGGAAAGCAAGGTAGAGAGCGTGGTGGGATAGCTGGGGCAAAAACGGGAGCAGCGAGCCGAGCTTGACCGACAGGTGGAGGAGCTTTGACAGAGGAAAGAGTGGAAGGCGGAGTTAGAGGAGCACAAGAAGAAGTGTAAGGATGGTGCAGCAACTGACAGGAGTGGCTAATAAGGAAAAGAAGAGGTGGCAGAGAAGATGGCGGTTGGGGCGGCAGACCCAGGGGGACAGTTAACTAGTGACGAGGTTGTTGGCAGTGTTCGAGGAAGGCAGCAGAGGTTGAGGCAGAGAAAGCACATATAGCTGGAGGGGGTGAAGACAGGCAGTGGGGGTTAAGAGGGTGCTGGCGGTAGGAGACTCAAACATAACAAAGGTTAAGGAGGGGCTGCTGGACAGTGTGAAAGGGTATGGGAGGGTAAACATAGTGGCCCAGTCAGGAAAGTGCATCGTAGACGCCATGGCCAAAGCGAAGGGGGAGGTGTGGGAAAACAGAGAGAAAGAGAACCTAGTGGTTGTACATGCAGGACTAAATGATGTGTTAAAGGGACGGAGCTAGAACCTCGGCAGGCAGATAGAGTTGGGGTTACGTAAGCTGAGGGAGGGCTCTGAGACGGTGCATGTGCAAATATGCACCATCCCAGAGGTCTGACACAGTCTTTGCAGAGAGAGAAGCGGGTGGTGGAAGCTAACCGGGTGATAATGGGGATGAGCCGACGATTTAAGTACGGAGTAATGGAAGTTAGCAGGGTGGTGTACGAGGCTCGCTCAGGCCTTTTTAGATGGGGAATCCACTACAGTGGAACCACTGGTTGCACGGTAGGCCATAGAATTGGACGTCGCATCGTACATTTTCTGGGGGGGGCGGTCGGCGCCCTGAAGGCGCCGGTGTAAATGAGGGCCGAAATGTACATCCAGGGGAGAGGTTTGGGAGGATGGGAGGAAGCCTCGCAGGAATAGGAAAAGGAAACAGCTAAAAATAGTGGTAAACAGAACAGCGCACAAAAAGACGAGGACAGAGAAGAGGAACACGTACAACACACAAGCGCTTGTGTGTTGTGCATGTTCCTTTTCTTTGTCCTCGTCTTTTGTGCGCTGTTCTGTTCACCATGTAATCATACCAACTCGCCTAACTTACAACTCTTCTGCAGCTAAAAATAAGGTTCATAAACACGCAGAGGGGCAGGAACAGAATAAAGTGGGAGGAGATCAAGGAGCAATTAGAAAGCGAAAACATTGCAGTGTATGGATTAACAGAAACACATCTGAGGGATATGGAAGAACCACCATACATACCGGGTTATCATTGTATGGGATGCAACCGGGCCAGAGGAGAACGCAAGAAAGGGGAATTAGGGGTGTTAGTGGAGGTTCAGGAATGGGAAAGGGAACAAGAGGGCTGCAGGAAACACATGTGGATCAAAGCCAACATTGAGGGTTTGGACACAATCCTGGGTTTTGTGTATCTAAATACAGGGGGTGATGCAGGGGAGGAAAACGGAGAACACTGAGCATGTGTACCAGGAGACGTTAGGGAAATCGGCACTAATAAGGAGACAATTATCTTGGGGGACATGGATGCGCATTCCGAAGACTGATGGACATACAGATACAACAGGGAGGATGTTAGAGAAGTTCTGCGAAGATCTTGATCTGGTATTGTCTAA
The DNA here is from genome assembly GCA_037355805.1 of Ixodes ricinus. Taxonomy (NCBI): domain Eukaryota; kingdom Metazoa; phylum Arthropoda; class Arachnida; order Ixodida; family Ixodidae; genus Ixodes; species Ixodes ricinus. The sequence goes on along the minus strand of JAZHYW010042728.1, from coordinate 13,831 downwards.
CGCTCAGGTAAAATCTGATGAAAAAATAACGTGCGAAAGAAAGATCTCGCCATCGACTATTGACTGTTTAATGTCGCGGAAGCTATACAACAGATTAGGAGGTATGGAAATAGATGCGGAAGACACAAAAAGTCTGGGGAGCGACCATAAGGGAATCAAGATCAGATTGGGCACAGTAAAACCAGAAATGCAAAAAGCAAAAACAAGAGGGTGGAAATAACTTAAATGATAAACAATTACAGGAGGTATCTAAGTGAATCGAGAGCATAGTACCCAAGCAACCGAAAAGAAAATAGACATATGAAGACTTAGTTAGTGTTTTGAAAAAAGAGAGAAATATCAAATTAAACAAGAAGGAAGAAAACAAACGCGTGCTCAAAAGCTGATCACGGGAAAGAGTTGAGCGCTCAAAAGCTGGAGGGATAAAGAGGTTAAGTATTCGAGACGCCAAGCGGCATTTAGAGAACACGGATGGTCAAAGAAAAAGGGGCCACACCAGCTGAAGTAGCATCAAAATGGGAGGAATTTCACGAAAGAAAGCGGGAGGCATCAGCATTAATGACAGGCCAAAATTGGGAGGGCAGAGGTCCAGTGGATCATAGAGATAAACCAGAAGGATAGGAAGGCGGCAAAAAGGTTCTGGGAACACATCAGTGCACAGGGAAAAAAAACTGAGGGGTACGAGCAGACACTAACCACACAGGAAGGAGAAAGGTAGAGGGGAAGAGGCAAGAAAATGCATTAGACATACAATCGAAGCCGCATTTTCGGAGTTTGAACCAGATCAAGCCGTAGGGAATGGTAGCGTCTTCACAACACAAGAAGAGGACCATAGTGAAGAAGAGGAAATGACCACAGGGGAATAGGAAAGAAACAGAATGAAAGGTTCCGGCTGGAACTGCGACGGGTCCATACGGCATACCAGTGAGGCTGATAGAATTTCTAAAACAAGCAAATTGAAACTAAGGCAGGTGATTGACCAGATACTTATGGGAGGGGAGGTACCCAGTGACTGGAAATTGATCAGGATGATATTATTATATAAGGGCAAGGGTGACAAAGACAGGATCAAATCATACCGACCAATCACACTAAATTCAGTAATATACAGACTAGCTATGCAAATTGTAAAAAGAAGAATGGAAGAATGGACAGAGAGAAAGCAGATTCTGGGGAGCTTCAAAACGGTTTCACTAGGGATAGGTGACTAGATGATAACTTATTCGTAATCAGTCAGTGCATAGAGATAGCAATGACAAGTCAAAGGCCATTATTGGTAGCATTTTTGGACATCAAAGGGGCATATGATGATGTGAATCAGGAAAAGCTCTGGGGCCAACTGAAGGAATATGGGCTAGGGAAAACCATGGTTACGTTTTTAGAACGGGTTTCTGCAGGAGAATAGGGTGGTTATAACATGGGAAGCCGAAACTACAAAACCAGCAGCAATGAAAAGGTGACTTAGACAGGGTTGCCCATTGTATTCCCTGCTCTTTGTGATATACCTCAGTGCGATGGAGAAAAGATTAGAGCAGTGAAACCTAGGTTTTGACCTCACTTAAATAGAGGAAGGACTTAAAGTAAACCAAGTATTGCCAGGGTTAATGTATGCTGACGACATTGTACTCGTATCAGAAAGTCGTGAGACAATACAGGAATTGATTAGGATTCGCTGCAGGGAAGGGGACAGTTTAGGCCTAAAATTCAGTTAGGACAAGTCGGGTATAATGGTTTTCAACGACGAGAAGGGGGAACCCCTGGAGATACAAGACACAGTGATAGAACACGTAGAAAAGTACAAATATCTGGGAGTGTAACTAAGTGAGGGAAGAAAGTACCTAAAAGAACATGAAGATATTGTAATAAAGAAGGGAAACGAGATTCAGCTATTATGAAACACAGGGCGCTCTGGAGCTACACTAGATATGAAGTCGTTAGGGGTGTATGGTAGGGAGACGTGGTGCCAGGACTGTCATTGGGGAATGCGGTATTGTGTATGACGCCAGACATTCAGGCAGGTTCAGGGATACAGCAAAGGAGTGTGGGTAGGTTGGCATTGGGGGCACATGGGAATACACCAAATGTGGGAGTACAGAGGCCGGGGGTTATGGGTTGGGCAGATTTCGAGAATAGAGAAGCGATCAGTAAAGTAAAATTTCAACAAAGACTAGCTGAAACTGAGGATACAGGGTGGGCAAAGAAAGTATACAATTATCTATATATGAAAAGTCTAAACACTAAGTGGACATACCGAACCCGTAAGCTGAGATCTAAATACATTCAACGAGAGGGGGCGATCGAGAGTATATGAGTAGAAAAGGGAGTAAAGGAAACAGAGAGAAAATTGTGGGAAGAGAGAATGCGGAAGAAATCAGCTTTAACAATATACAGGGCGCAAAAACAAAAACAAAAATAAAGAAGGAACATTTGTATGATAATTCAGTGGGGAGCTTATTGCTGTTTGGAACTAGAACAGGGGGTGCTAAGAACGAAAACATATTGGGCTAAATTTCAGGAAATATTCACTCTATGCAACATACGCAACCGCGAAAGGTAAACTATAAATCATGTAATTTTAATGTGCAGGTGGCTTCGTCGCACCCTCGGGGATGAATACGGATTTTGAGGGGGCAGTGGGATTCGCAGACATGAATGGACGAATGGTTAGGGAAAGAATTACGGTAACTAAGAGGAGATTGGAAGATTGGTGGAAAAGATCAAGAAAAGGGTAAAAATACAGATGAATTTAAGCAATGGAAACACATTAAGGTGGAGGGGAGGGTTGTTTTAGTACAAAATTTATACAAATTTTAAAATAGAAGGGACGACGGAATGTTAGGCTAGGTGGTGCAAGCTGCCACCTGTTGCAAAGGGTATGGTCATTACCATCCATCCATCCAGCGGAGGAGGAGGTGGAGGTAGGTATGCCCCTTCTCTTACACCGTACCCTTTCCCTCCACTCTCTCTTCAAGAGCTGCGCTCTAGATTCCGAGCACCCTTACAGAGGAATTGTAAGCTGTCTGACAGGAAAGGAAGGCAGGGGCGTTTCTTTTGCATGCTCAACCCCCAGCGCGAGCTTCACAGCGTTGAGAATGCTTTGGTGTCTCGAGAGATTTGAGTGTGCATGCGCATTCAGCTAAGTGGAAGGCAAGAAGCGCGTGCTGGAGGCTGAGCTTCTGAAAAACACGCCCGCCGTTCTTACCCTATCAGTAACCATAATTTGCGAGCCTTTCGCGTTCACGCGCAGGAAAGGACGACGGAAGGCAAGAGCGCGGACATAAGCGAGCTCTGGCTCCATGTCGGGCGTGCAACAGCGGGATCACTTAATGCCCCCGAATGAAACAGACAGCGACATCTTCTCCCTTCTACTGACGCGCACACCTTTTATCTTTATGTTTTGCTTTTTACACCCGCGCGTCGACAGTAGCGCCGCCTGGATCGGCCCAAGATAGCAGACGGCCTTCCTATACTTGAGGTCAGAGCGCAGTCAAAGGCTGAAAGACAGGCAAATACATACACACAGGTTATAAGCGCCCTGTCACGGTGTACCAGCCTCGAAGGATGTGCTCAAAGAAAGACGATGAAAGCCGTGACGTTGCGCAGTCGGCGTTATCTGATTGACGACAAGAACCAATGTTGGGAAGTACTTTAAGTACATTGTACTTAAAGTACTACTTCAAGTAGGTTTGGAAAACTTGTACTTTACTTGAAGTACATTCTCTGAGCATGTACTTGTACTTTACTTAAAGTATTTTTTTCTGGTGCTTTCCGGGGAAAGTACAACCCCTGACTTTAAAGTACATCCCCCGAATTTGGTATTGTTAAATTTGTATCGCAAAATGATGCTTTGTCAATTCTGATGAAATACTGACTATGACAAAATTAAAAATTATAGTATAAAATATATATTATTAAAAATGATAAAAAAATAATTTTCTGCTTACTTATTTGTATTTGATTCAAATTCTTTAGGTTTGAATGTTCTCATATTGTATGCATAATTCAGCATATTTGAGACACTGCTGTATATATATGAAAGTATAATTCCCAATCAATGTTGTGCTTCCAGTTTACTCTGTGTTGATATTTTGTTTTTGATTTTTATTTTCCCTAGGGAACTGCCTTGCTTTGTTTTTGTAAAAGTTTCCAGTATACTTATGTCACCTCTATTTACCTGTTAGGGGGCTAGGAACCAGTCAAGCTGCTTATAGTTTTTTCCCCAGCTCCTACCAGATGCATTTACGCATGTGGTGGATAAAGATTATATTATATTATATTATACTATATTATATTATATTATATTATACTCTACTCTCACCAGAAACGTGAGCAGACGATGCATCGCTCCGTTTGTTCTGGGAACGGCTTTTGCGAAGCTTTTCCAACTCTCGCTACATCTCGCTCAGTCAGCTCAAGCGAGGAGGATAAAGATATTGGGAAGGGACAATCAATCATGATGTAACACTTGAGACTGTGATGCAAAAAGATTAAGTAACTTTCAAGTCAGAAAAAGACAACAGAGGAAAACGTCTCAATGTTTTGAGACATTCTTTTCTGTTGAACTTGAAAGTTTCTTAACTTTTCCGCACCACCGTCTCGGGTGTCACATTATGATTAATTATCACCAGCTCGCCTGCACACTCACTGTTTTTTCATGAAGGAGAGGACACTCCTCTACAAGAGGATTGCTTGCAGAAGCTTTGGGACTGACGTCATGCTCTGTCCCAGTACATTTAACCCCTTTGGGTGCAAGAAACCAGCGCGAGCGGCGCCAAATTCAGAAGTCGGAGGGACTTCTGAATTTGGTGTTATTTCTGAAAATAACTTTGTAGCCACTTGACTTTATCCAATATTCGCCGCCATTTCCGAGAATAAGTTGCACCACAATTAATCACTGTATAGGGAAATGAAAGGGAAACCAGAAAAGATTGTGTTAAAAATACTTGTACTTTACTTTGAAAGTACATTTCATTTATAGTACTTTACTTCAAGTACATTGCACCCAGTGTACTTACTACTTTGCTTGAAGTACATAATTTCTCATTTACTTTGTACTTTACTTAAAGTACCTTTTAGATGTACTTCACCCAACACTGACAACAGCTCATAGCATGCACTGCCCCACCGACGGCATGGGCATTCCTTCTCCCTCCTCCTCTGACGCGCACACCTTTTATCTTTATGTTTTGCTTTTTTACACCCGCGCGTCGACTGTTGCGCCGCCTGGGTTGGCCCAAGATATGCAGGCGGCATCCTTCAGAGGATGTCGCGACTTTTCCGTATAATGGGCTTTAGGATCACTGGCACCGATAAGATGACGTGAGCTCCCCGCACCGTGCGTATATCTATTTGCGGTTGAGTTGCACGACTTTGTAAGTACAGCATCCTACCTTGTGTTGGATTCCTTGACGGACGTCCTTGGGGTGCTTTCCTCGTCACCGTCCCTGATGTTTCAGTCCGCCTGCTGCTTGGCGGAGGACTGGGCAGGAAGGCAAATTCGGGCTCTTCCTCTGCGTTTAGGAAATACGACATACTTGGCCCCTGATTTCGCACCAAAACGCAAATACGCCTCGCAAGTGGGCTCATTTTGAGTTCGCGCGCACGGGAAAGGAGACGCGAAGGCGGGAGAGGAGGTCGATGACTATTCTGACGAAGCTCCGCCCTCGCACATGTCGGGAGGGAGGCTTGGGGTAAGCAAACATCGGCGCGGATAACGGCAGCCGTGCCGTAGCAGCAACCATGCATCTTTTGTTTAATGTAGCCCCGTTAAAATTTGCCGAGTTCAGATGATCGAGCAGCCTCATGTCCCTTACGATTCTTCCGTCGTCAGCTCGAGGCATTTCGAAGATTCCAAGATAAAGACGGAGAAGAGCATCAAAAGAATACGCTTGCCTAGCCTCGCGGATTAGAACACCAGTTGCACCGGTGGTTACGAGACCGCCGTCCGGTTGTACCGGTAAGTTGCCTTTTATTTTGTGCTTCGTTTACAAACACAACGCGTTTTGCCTTCTAGCAGGTCCTTGTAAATCTTGCGTTGCGGAGTCGATAGGCTATTACTTGAAAAACATCTTTGAATGTAGCGTTTTCGCGATCCTCCGAACCCCATCTTCCGCCGGTCATATTGTTTCGAAGAAAGGCGGCGAGAGGATGAACAGTGAACTAAAAATAAAGGTTTAATCGTCGAGACAACACAAAAGAGTGCGGCAATTTAGCGGCGTAAGAGCAAGCGAGAGCGAGACTGACTCGACAAGGCCACGGGCAGTTCTTTATCTAATATTCGTCGACATCGCGAAAATTTGGCCCAGAAGGTTCGAGCATGGAGCGTTCGAGGTGAGGGTGAAAATGACCAGGCACTTTTGAGAAAGAGAAACTAGAACGAAATGATAAAAGTTACGCCCCTAGGAGAATAAACACGAATCTTCTAGAATACCGTGACTGGGCGCAGCTTGCTCGTCCCTGCGTGCGGCATTATCCTCCCCTTTAAAAGCGCAACGTCCCAATGCAACGCGAACAAAAAAGGACTAATAAAAATTAAAAAAAGAAAACACGATGAGACGAATAACACGCAGCGTCACAGTCCTAACGTGCGTAGAACGGTCTGAGTCGAACTAAGTGGACCACTTCGGGTTTCGGCATGGTTGCGTCCTGAAGGTCGGGTTCCGTCGGGGAGCACCTCGTAGTTCAAGTCCCCGAGGCGGTGAATGCCTTTGCAGGGTCCAAAGTAGCGTTTTAACAGTTTCTCGCTAAGGCCGCTGCGGCGAATGGGCGTCCACACCCACACCCTGTCTCCGGGCTGGAACTCCACGTCGCGGCGACGAAGGTTTTACCGGCCAGCGTCGACAAGTTGTTGGTCCTTTATCCGAAGGTGGGCTAGCTGGCGTGCTTCTGACCGTTGGGTGACCAGCTGGGCGTCGTCGGTGCCCTCCTCGTTCGAGTCGTGGGTTAGCATGGTGTCGAGTATTGTCATCGTCTTTCTGCCGTGCACCAGCTGAAAATATGTAATCTCAGGGGTTTCTTGAACCGCCATGTTGTACGCAAACGTGACGTAGGGCCACACCTAATCCCACGTCTTATGCTCCACGTCCACGTACATCGAGATCATGTCGGCAATGGTCTTGTTTGAGTCGCTCCGTCAGCCCGTTGGTCTTCGGGTGGTATGCCGTGGTTCGGCGGTGGTCGGTGTGGCTCAGGCGGAGTATCTCTTGTGTCAGCTGCGCCATGAACGAGGAGCCTCGGTCCGTAATCAGGACTTGGGGAGCGCCGTGTTGGAGGACGATGGAATCGACAAAGAACTTGGCTCCTTCCCCAGAGGTTCCGGATGGAAGTGCTTTTGTCTCGGCGCACTGGGTGAGATAATCAGTTGCCACGGTTATCCAACGGTTTCCCAGCGTCGACGTGGAAGAGGTCCAAGTAGATCCATTTCAATCTGCTGGAACGGTGCAGTCGGGGCGCGATCAGCTTCAGAGGCCTGCCGGCTTCGTCGGCGGTTTCTTCCGTCGCTGACACTCGTGGCACGGTCGTGTGTAGAGGTGGACAGTCTTCGGGAGTCTGGGCCAGTAGCACTTCCCTGGGATCCTTCGAGAGTCCTGCTGTAGTCAACGTGACCAGATGTTGGGTTGTCGTGGCAGGCTTGCAAATTTCTTTTGCAAATGGAGGACAGGGAGGGTTTTGGATATCCGGCCTCGTGAAGCCTGAGCATTTGGGTCTCAAAGCTTCTTCTTTTCTGATGGGGGCAAGTATTTCTGAGGCTGGCTGAGAGGGTACCAGTGATGGACCCTTGCTTAACATTTTTGGAATGTTCGGATTCGAAGGAAAGGAACCCTTTCCCCGATCGCGCTTCGATACGCCAACACAAATGTTCTTTTTGGAACTTCAGGGCCAAATCAAGAAACCTCATGTAATTATCAACAGGGAGCTCGTAGGTGAATGTGAGTCCCATGCAGCTTGTTGGAGAGTGCCTGAGGGTGGTGTTAAGGCATCCGTTTGCTGAAAATAACTGCAACCCACGAGTGGAAGCTATTTTAAGGTATGTCGATGATTTTCTTATTTTATATACAACTGGACTTGATGAAACAGCAGCCGGATGCCTCAACACCACCCTCAGGCACTTCCAAACAAGCTGCATGGGGATCGCATTCACCTACAAGCTCTCTCTTTGATAATTCCATCCGGTTGAAGTTCCAAAAAGAACATTTTGTGTTGTGGTTCTCCTTTGGGCCACTGCCTTGGGAGTACCACGTTCGCGGCGAGACGTTCTACCGCGAAGCGGGTTCGTACTCGCGTGGCATGCTGCTCGTCGAGCGCAATGAGACACCAGTCACGTGGGTAACGGTGATACACTCTGTTTATTCACAATACAAAACAAATACAAAAGACACGGCTATAAGCTGGTGAACGCCGTCGGAGTGGAGGTGGTCCACGGCCGAACGGTCGGTCACAAAGGTACAAAGGACGGGGTAAAACGCTCACCGGTGCACCGGACGATTCCCCGTTGTCGCCGCCGCCGAAATCCCAGGAAGAAGACCCAGAGATCCCGCTGTCCGTTGGTTTTAAGATAACAGCGGGGCGAAGTGGCCAATCAAGGAGCGACACGTCGATCTCCTTTCTGCGGGGGTTCGTTACGGAATCGCCCCAAAGGGGGAGAGGAGGAAGCCACTCACAGTGGTAAGCAGCGCCACCTCTCGCTACGCCAGCGCGGCCGCCACGGCGCGCCAAAACGCTGACGCGACAGAATGTTGAGGATCACAATCCCCACACTCCCCCCTCCTTAGCCAATAGTCACCCGCAAACGGGTAGACCGACACAAACAAACAACAACATAACTAAAATAATAAAAAAAAGAAAAGGCCGCCAGTGGCCACAATGCCATGGGACAACTCCCCCAGTCTCTTACGGCCACGTTGTCGCCCAGATCGTCCAGCAGGCCGCCACGAGCATCATGTACTTGGGGTTGAACTGGACGCAGTAGACGGGGTCCGTGTGGTCGCAGTGTGAGCACCGCCGTCCGCAGACCCCCACGCCCTCCGCCGTGCTCCACACGTGTACCACGGCCAGTCCGTCGACCCGCGGAAGAGGAACGCGACTCAGGGCTGAAGGAGGCCTCCAGGGCACCGCCTTGGAAGGCGTCGATGAGGTGGGTGACCGGCCCCGCTGGTCGAGATGACGATGCTCTGCCTCGTCGGGGCCGAACTTGAGCGTGTTGAAGGGGCCCTCGTCGAAGGTGGCAGTCGTGAGCTCGACCGGCTCCGAGTTCAGCCCCACGGCGAGAGAATGAGGGCCCTCCGGGTCGGAGTTGTTCACGGGGCGTCCCGTCAAGTGCATCACGCCCTGGCAGTCGGGAGGGCGCAGGTCCCACAGCCGCAGGGACTTGTCCACGGGACGAACGGGAACAGCTGGTCCCTGGTCAGCAGCTTTCCGACCGCGGCGCGGGTCCCGAAGATGAGGAGCGGGCAGTCACTGGCCGGATGTCGATCCCGACGGCCCCCGAGAAACGACGGGTGGTTGGTTTGGCCCTGGCGGCCGGCTGGGGTAGGGGGCCACCTGACGAGTTCCGCGCAGTCGTGGTCCATGAACGCCGCTAACCGGCTGCAGGCCAGGAGAGCGCGCAGCCCTGAACGGCGCGAAGCAAAGGCTGGAGGTGTCCTCTTTGCAGGTGCGAGACGTACTGCGGTAGAATGACCAGTTGGTCTCCGACCGCTTGTGACGACGCTCGCACCGCGCTCTACGGTGACGTGTGGCCCACGTGAGCGTAGGTGGCAATAACCGACCAATGTCCGTTATGTCTACCGTCTACCCTTTCCCTCGGAAGCCGTTGTTAGGGGGATTCCCCTACGGGTTGATCGGGGAGCGAACGTTGAGGTGACCTACTTAGGTCGCTGCTTGCCATTAACAATGGTGTTCTGGCGCGTTCGCGAAGGCAGCAGATGCATTGTGTTTTGCGCTTCCCTCATCTGCGGCATTTCGCCACATACTGGGGCTGTCCTCGCCGAAAACTTCTGGATAATAGCTCCCTCCAGTCTACGCTGATTGTAGCGAGACGCCTGTTGTTCGTCGTCGGCGTTATCTCGCGTTGCGTGTGCATGTCTTTGCGGGGGCTGAGTTTGCTCGTTAGCCCCGTTTTCCCTCATGTTAGGGTTTCAGATCGCACACATGTACTGGCCCACCGACTTTTCTTGATTGCAAGTTTGTCAGCCTGCGCGCCGAGCAGAGGAAGCAACTCGCACTCGATACAGGCCGCCCACACCACTTCGGAGGCCAAAGCGGCCGAAGGCCTTGCGGGCGTCACTCAGAACATGCAGTTCCGCTTGAGGACGAGATCGGCCACTTGTAGCGGAGGTCTCGGTGCGAGCGGTCGTACTGGGCTTTTTGTTTAGCTCTGCGCTACCCCAAGATTGCGACGCGCCTCTGAGAAGGCTTCCGTCATCCGAGCTCTTGTAGCTGGCGCGCGTGGTCCGTCGGCGTCGGCTGCGCGTTGTCCACCCCGGCGCTCGCCCTCGGGGACACTGGTCCGCCGGGTTCGGTGCTCTCTCCCGAATGAGAGGAACGCGGGTGTGAAGCCCGTCGAACGGTTGAGAGTCCGGTCCGAGGTGCGAACCCGGATCTCGGGGATATGTGCGTCCCAGTCACGGTGCCTTTCCGCAAAGGCGGCAAGCATTGGTTTGATGTTTCTGTTGCACCGCTCCGTGATGTTCGACTGCGGGCGGTACGGTGTGGTTGTTGAGCAGCTTTGTGCGCAGGCGGCATTTCCACGCGACCACCAGCACGCTTCCCGATCAGCGAGCTAGCCTCGCTCCATCCAGCAAAAACCTGGGGAATCGCAAAACGGGTGAAAACCTCCATGAGCTTCTCCGTGATGGCTCGGGCTGTCGGCGTACGGAGTGGAAAAAGTTCCGTTCATTTGCTGAAGTGGTCAGTGACAGCCAGCAGATACTGGTGACCTTTCGGGCTCCTCGGTAGGGGCCGACCACGTCGCCTTGGCTGCTAGAGACCATGATTGCTGGCTCGGAATCGGTTGCATTAAGCCCGGCGGTTTGCCGCCTCTTGGTTTGAAGCTTTGGCAGGAGTGGCACGTGCGCGGTGTAACGGAAAAGGTCCCGTTTCATGCCCGGCCAGGTGGCGATGCGGCGCAACACCGAGTGATGTCTTGGAGCACGCTCGCGTGTCCGGCCAAGTGCCGAGTCAGTGATAGCAGCGCAACCCTGGTATAAGCTCGAGGCTGCGGGGTACTGACTACCTGGCAGACGCCTCGTTGGAGTCGTTGTCAGAGGGTATGTACAGTCGGCCGTAAAAAGATTGACTACAAGTGGATTCGTGGCGGTGCGGTAGAAACCGCCACACGCGGCGCTATATTCTCGCTATAACACGGGAACGAGTGGTCGGAACGTTCCCACTTTTGAATCGCAGGGGTGCTTCGAGAGAGAGATAATTATCGTTTTGTAACAATCCCTTTTTTTTTTTTACGTGCAGCCTGTTTATCACGGCAGCTTCGTTTATCACGGCGTCGTTTGTGACGGTAGGCACCGATAAAAAAAGGATAGCGCTGATCTCCCCGAGCGAGCAAAAAAAACAGAACACATGTGCGCAGTCTAGGCTGTGTTGAGCCGAGAAGCGCGCTTTTGGAAACTGGTGTGTCGACGTCCCCCGTGCATCCATGAGAGTGACGAATCCGGCAATCGCGACCCCAGCCTGCTTACGCTATTGAAGCGCCCCGCGTCGCTCTCATCGCTTCGGCCAAGCCATCGCCCTTGTTGTCAATCTTTTTACGGCCGACTGTACTCAGCAAAAGCCCGCCGTCAGTGCTCAGCAGATATGAATCCTCCGTGCCCGCACCAATACCAGATACGTTCCCGGCACTCGGCGCCTACTACCAATACCAGTAGTGTTGCGCCCGGCGGTCGCAATCCGCCCGCCTCCACGGCTCCGACTACTTCCGGTGAGTCACGTCGATCACCGCCTCGACCAAACGGATCATTCTGCTGTGCTTTCAGAAGCTCTTCTTTGCTGAACACGATGCCCACTGCGCTCACTGTGTCTAGGTGGTTGATCGTCCTCAAGTCCGGGGTGGTCAACTCGGCCGCCCACCTTTGGGACTGAGTCACGGCTTCGCCTGGCACTGAGAGTGTCGTTGGCTCGGCCTGGGTCTTTGCGGAAATCTGTGTGCAGTCTACGGGGGCTCGTGACAATGCGTCCGCCACCACGTTTGTGCTGCCTTTCCTGTGCCGCACTGACGTAGTCGTATTTTTGCAGCATCAAAGCCCATCTTGCCAAGCGACCCCGCGGGCTCGCGAAGTCAGAGAGCCATGGTTGAGTTTGGTGATCTGTCGATCGTCGAAGGTGGTCACTGTCGAGCATAAATGTCGAAACGCCGGAGTGCAAAGACGATGGCCAAAGCCACTCTTGTTCGCATGTGCTGTAATTCCTTTCAGCTGGCGTCAACGAGCGGCTGGCAAAAGCCACCGGTCGGAGCACACCTTCGTGCTATTGGAGCAGGACCGCGCCCAAGCCCAGATTGCTGGTGCATCTGTTTGGGATCAGAAAGGGCTTGTTCCAGTCGGGTAGCTTGAGTTCGGCTGTGCCTGCGAGCGCTCGGGAGGTGCGGCGAGGAAGGCCGCTTCCTGCTCGGGACCCCAGCTCCAGAACTGGCGCGGACTTTCGCAATAGGCGTGGCAGTGGTGCTTGCCGGTGTCCAGCGCAGTTTGGGATGAATTGGCGATAAGCGTTCACCGTTCCCAGGTAGCCGCGGCGGAGCTCACGTCGGTTCGGCGCCAGGAAACTCCAGCCTTCGCCTGTAGTTTGTCGCGGATGTGGCGCCATGCGCACGCGATCGAGGATTGAAACCCGAATGCAGGGCGATGCGAGTTCCGGCTATTTGAGCCTTTTCGTCGGTTCAGGGTCATTCCCGCGGCCTTTAGCCGGTCGAGTACGTCCTCGAGATGACGTAGGCGATCTTCGAAGGTGTTGGAGTAGACAGCAATGTCGTCGAGATAGGCCATTGCGTGTTTCCATTTGGCTTCCCGTTGCTCGGTCGATCAGTCGCTGGAACGTCATGCGCGCTCCGCACAGACCGAAGGGTCATTCGCATTGAATCCGAGAAGCCCGCGGTGACAACAGAAGGCTGTTTTTGCCTCGCAGCACCTGGCTTCATCCAAAACCGGTGGGTGAGCCTCCCGGCTACGACCATCCAGGGTGGTGAAGTACCGCGGGCACTCACCCAAACTGGACAGAATCGAGTCGATGCTCGGTAGCGGTTAAGCGTCCTTTCGTGTGACGTCGTTCAGGACGGCTGTAGTCCACCAGGACGCGAGCTGCCGCGTGCCTCTGTCGGGACCAACTGCCACGGGAAATGCCCAGGGCTGTTAGATCGCCGGACAACTCCGGGTGTCGATCATTTCGTCCAGGTTCGCAGTCGATGGCTTTTCGTTTATGCCAAGCTTACGGGTCGCGCGTTCTGTCTTCTTGGCAGCTCGTCGCCCACAGCGTCAATGCGATCGTCGAACTCTCGTTTGTGCAGCTCGGTCGGTCCGTGAACATTGCGTCATAGCGGCGCAACAACGACGACAGTCGGGCTTTCTCTCGCCCTGACACGCTGCATGACTGCGTGCAGGCGAGTGGGTGCGTCATTTCCCCACGGGGGGGCGGCGCCTCGCTGCCATCGGCGCTGGACTCGGTGTATTGGGGTCAATGGCCCGGTTTAGGGAGTCCCTTGCTTCCTCTCCCGGCTGCCTCGTTATTGGCGCCGAGGATCTAAATACGTACAGCCAACTGGTCCAGCTGCTTCCATCGTAAAAATCTGGAGGGTGTCCTGGGGCCGTTCTCTCCGATGCTCGGGGAG